>CM031374.1:21193364-21400654 GCA_018208015.1 Medicago ruthenica | reverse complement strand
AAAAAGCAATTCGATGCCGGCTTTTTAGCCGTAACCAAGTATCCAACATGGGTTGCCAACATTGTGCCAGTTCCAAAGAAGGATGGCAAAGTTAGAATGTGTGTGGATTATCGGGACTTGAATAGAGCAAGCCCAAAGGATGATTTCCCGCTACCACATATCGACATATTGGTGGACAACACAGCCCAATTCTCAGTCTTTTCCTTTATGGATGGCTTCTCAGGATATAACCAAATCAAAATGGCTCCAGAGGACATGGAGAAAACCACATTCATCACCCCGTGGGGGACATTCTCCTATAAGGTAATGCCTTTCGGATTAACAAATGCCGGAGCAACATACCAAAGAGCAATGGTGACTCTTTTCCATGACATGATCCATAAGGAAATTGAGGTCTACGTCGACGACATGATTGCCAAATTCCAAACGGAGGAGGATCATCTAGTCCATCTACAAAAGCTTTTCGAACGCCTAAGAAAATTCAAGTTGCGCTTAAATCCTAACAAGTGCACATTTGGCGTTAGATCCGGGAAGTTATTGGGCTTCATCGTCAGCCAAAGAGGTATCGAAGTGGATCCCGACAAGGTAAAGGCCATCCAAGAAATGCCAGCGCCAAACACCGAGAAAGAAGTCCGGGGTTTCTTAGGAAGATTGAACTACATCGCTAGGTTCATCTCACACATGACAGCTACTTGCGAACCAATCTTCAAGCTGCTAAGGAAAAACCAAGCCGTTCATTGGAATGAGGATTGCCAAGAGGCGTTTGACAAGATCAAACAATACCTGCTAGAACCACCAATTTTAATACCTCCAGTTCCGGGTAAACCCCTCATCTTATACCTAACCGTACTTGAAGGATCAATGGGTTGTGTGTTAGGACAACAAGATGAAACGGGAAGAAAAGAGCACGCAATCTACTACCTAAGAAAGAAGTTTACCGACTGTGAAACAAGGTATACTTCACTTGAAAAGACTTGCTGCGCTTTAGCATGGACAGCTCGACGCCTAAGGCAATACATGTTGACCCATACAACTTGGTTGATATCGAAGATGGATCCCATCAAGTACATCTTCGAAAAGCCTGCCCTCACAGGGAAGATAGCCCGTTGGCAAATGCTGCTGTCTGAGTACGACATCCAATATGTTGCTCAAAAAGCCATCAAAGGGAGTGTTTTATCCGAGCACCTTGCTCACCAACCATTGGAGGATTATCAGCCCATACAATTCGACTTCCCGGATGAAGATGTCGTAGCTTTGAATGACGAAAAGGTCACAAGCGATGATGAAGGGCCAGAACCGAAAGCTCGATGGAAGCTCGCTTTCGACGGCGCCTCAAATGCCATGGGGCACGAGATCGGAGCTGTTTCAATCTCCCCAAGAAATGGATACCAACCCTTCACAGCAAGGTTATGTTTTGACTGCACCAATAACATGGCAGAATATGAAGCATGTATCCTAGGCCTCGAAGTAGCAATTGATCTAAGGATCAAAAACCTTGAAGTATACGGTGACTCGGCCTTAGTCATCTATCAAGTCAATGGAGAATGGGAAACAAAACATCCCAATTTAATTCCCTACCGAGCCCGGGTTGTAGAATTGACTAGGCATTTTGATGAAATCAACTTCCATCACATACCTCGAGAAGAAAACCAGGTGGCGGATGCTTTGGCTACATTATCATCAATGTACCAAGTAAATTTCCACAATGAGGCGCCAATCATAAGGATGGATCGAAGAGACAAACCAGTTGTATGTGCATCAGTCGAAGAAGGACTTGACGACAAACCTTGGTTCTACGACATCAAGCGATACCTCGAAGAGCAAGAGTATCCAGAAAATGTCTCACACACCGACAAGAGAACACTCAGAAGATTGGCATCCCAGTTCTTCCTCAGCGGAAATACCCTCTACAAAAGAAACTATGACATGGTCCTGCTCAGATGTGTGGATAAACATGAAGCGGACATGCTCATCAAAGAAATCCACGAGGGATCTTTTGGAACCCATGCCAATGGGCATGCAATGGCAAAGAAAATCCTAAGGGCGGGCTATTATTGGCTAACCATGGAAGCTGACTATTTCCTCTATGCCAAGACTTGTCACAAGTGCCAGATTTACGCCGACAAGGTGCAGGTGCCACCAACTCCACTGAACGTCATGACTTCACCTTGGCCATTCTCTATGTGGGGCATAGACATGATTGGAATGATCGAGCCCAAAGCGTCAAATGGACATCGCTTCATCCTCGTTGCCATCGACTACTTCACCAAATGGGTAGAAGCAGCTTCGTATGCAAACGTAACCAAACAAGTGGTAGCCCGATTCATCAAGAAGGAAATCATTTGCCGTTACGGCACTCCCCACAAAATCATCACCGATAATGGGGCAAACCTGAACAACAAGACAATGAAGGAGTTGTGCAAAGATTTCAAGATTGAGCACCATAATTCCTCCCCTTACCGACCAAAAATGAACGGTGCGGTAGAAGCAGCCAATAAGAACATAAAGAAGATCATCCAAAAGATGGTAACAACATATAAGGATTGGCATGAGATGCTTCCCTTTGCGCTACATGGCTACAGAACAGCCATTCGCACTTCAACTGGGGCAACCCCTTTCTCCTTAGTATACGGTATGGAAGCTGTGCTTCCCGTATAGGTGGAAATTCCTTCGTTAAGAGTCTTGATGGAAACCAAGCTAGAGGAAGCTGAATGGGTCCAAACAAGGTTCGACCAACTGAATCTCATAGAGGAAAAGCGCCTGACGGCAATATGTCACGGACAACTCTATCAAAGGAGACTCAAGAGAGCATTCGACAAGAAGGTCCGTCCTCGAGAATTCAAAGAAGGAGACCTAGTGCTCAAGAAGATATTACCTATCCACAAGGATCCCCGCGGGAAGTGGACTCCCAGCTATGATGGGCCGTACGTGGTAAAGAAAGCTTTCTCAGGCGGAGCCCTGATCATCACCACTATGGACGGAGAAGAGTTCCCACTCTCAATAAACTCCGATGCAGTCAAGAGGTATTATGCCTAAGAGAAAAAAAAAAAAAGAAAAAAAGAAAAAAAGCTCGCTAAATCAAAAAACCTGAAAGGGCAGTTTAGGCAATAGAGAGCGTCCTGCTAGATCGAAAACCTGAAAAGGCGGTCTAGGCAAAAATTAAGGACATCAAAAAAAAAAAGAAATACACCTCGGTGGATTGAAAACTCGAAAGAGCGGTCCAGGCAAAAGTTAGGGGTTAACAAAAGAAGAAAGGCAATGACTGCAGCATCCAAGCTCTGGACAAGATTCAAGAGGAGAAGAATCGGTCTCGTCAGCATCTTCCAAAAAACAAAAATCTCGAAGTCATAAGGAAATAGCATGTGTTGTGCCAAAACCAACAATTTTCTTTTTGCTTTTTTCTTGTCTTTCTCTATCTTACTTCTCACTTTGTGTATATTTTACCCATTCAAGAAGTCAAATCTGCATTGAATAAATTTCCTTTTGTTATTTTGTGTTCTCAGTAGCGCATAAAATTTTGTTTTATTCATGATAAAAATGCATTAAAACATGGGAAATAAACAAAAGAAATTTCTTCCAAAAAAAAAAGAAAAAAGCAAACAAGCGTTGTTTCATTTGAATTTGTGTAAATTTCGAAGGAATTGCGGTAATTCCCACCAAATATTGCACCAAAGGACTTATGCTCTTCAGCAAAGGCAAGTGCGTAGCTCACGACACGCGGAGCGCAAAAGCCCCAAGGGTTAGAGGAACAAAATTCCCCAGTAAGCACCCTAAACATCCAAACATCAAACAAGGCTGGATATCGATCATGCTTCCAAAATGATCCTTATATCCCCACGAAGCCAAACCTTATTGACATCCCCCAGGGAGTCTCAACCCAAAACAAAAAGTCCAATCATCATTGGCAGACAAACACAAATCCCCAGGATAAGCCCGAACTACACCGGTTTTGATCCCATTCGGGTATGTAGGCAAAGGACCTTGTCCTTCCAAACCAAACAAACAAAAGGTCCAACCATCATTGGCACAACCACAACCAAGACCGACCTTGCTCGGCACCCAATCAGCATCCCGCATATCATGCATAACATAATTCATGCATCATGTCAATTTCCTTCATGCATACATATACAAATCATTCATACACATGCATTTCATAAATCATGTCATGCATCCTCAACAAGGATTCTCCAGTGAATATCACATATTCACCAGCATCCATCAACAGTTAAGTAAGTGTTCCTCAGTGAACCTCCTTCACCAACTGTCCCCAATTCCCCAGCGGGAATCTTTAATTGAGTCTATCTCATATCATGTTGCATTGCATATCACACTGCATATCATACTGCATAACATGCATCATACCATCATGTTTTCCGGTTCAAAGCTGGGCACCTATTTAGGGTAAGACCATCCCTGTTTAGGAATCGACCTTCAGTGTTAGCGGCTGAATAAGATTACATATCCTTAGGTATCGACCTCTAGTGTAAGCGGCTAGATAAGATCACCTCCCTCAGTGTTTCGACCTTCAGTGTTAGCGGCTGAATAAGATCACTCCCCTGTTTAGGAATCGACCTTCAGTGTTAGCGGCTGAATAAGATTACCTATCTTTAGGTATCGACCTCTAGTGTAAGCGGCTAGATAAGATCACCTTCCTCAGTGTTCAACCTTCAGTGTTAGCGGCTGAATAAGATCACTTCACCATTAGGTATCGACCTCTAGTGTAAGCGGCTAGATAAGATCACCTTTGCCCTTAAGAGTCTACCTCCAGTGTAAGCGGCTGGATACGATTACCTTCATCCCCAGTGGATCTACCTCCAGTGTTAGCGGCTGGATACGATCAACCCTTTCAAATCATTGCATTTGCATATTTTACTTTCACTGCAATCTTTTCATTCCGCGAAGGACAAAATTCGGGTCCTTCTTTTACCAAATTGATCTTCGCAAAGAGTTCATGAGATGCCCTCGGCACTCACACACTCTATGCAAAGACACAATTAAGTAGGGGCAGCTGTAGTACCCCAATTTTGTCCTAAGCCTTTTAAAACAAAAAAAGTCAAAAAAATCAAAGAGGGAGAAAAAGTCAAAGTCAACAAAAGTCAACAGAAAAGTCAACATTTCAAAATTGAGGACTTCGCACTGCGAAGCTCCCTTCGCACTGCGAAGTCTGCGATTTTTCTGCAGATTTTTGGTTTCTTTGATTTAATTCCAGAATTTGTTGCATATCATTTGCATATTTATTTTAATCAGCATTCATGGCTATTTGGGCCAAGCAAAACCTGAAATGAGAGACTTGCCATTAATGCCAAGGTTGGAAGCTTTTTCTTCCAACCTAGCATGTGACAAGCAAGTGGGCTTGCCCTTGGGCAGCTCTAGTCCCTCCCAAGTGACCTGTTAACCACCCCAAGGTTGCCAGCCACCTGCTTGATGACTTTCCTCCTGCTTGCTTCCCCAAAACCAGTCAAACCAGCTGGATTTTTCACTTGAAAAAGCCATGAGTGCCTACCCTGTTTTGCAACAGCTTTTCACCCTCTCACACCAGCCAATTATAGCCTTTTGCATCCCCCAATCTCTGCACATCATAGTGCACGTTTTTATTGATCAACCATTGAGATTGCAAGGATTGATCCCCAAGCTTGGCCAATTGCAATTCAGCCCTATTTCATCATCATTGCTATCCAAAAACCTTTGAATTTGTGGCTGAAATCAGGCTGAGTCTTGACCCTTGGCACAAGGCAAGGTTGCCTCTATCCATTAGCATTTAATGCAAAGGGATTCAGCCTGATCCTAGCCCACAAATCAGCTGGATTTTGGGGATTTCTAATGATGAAATTGATTTGGTTTTGGCCTATAAATAGAAGGCAATGCCCAAGGTTACAAGCACTTCTCATAACAGCAATTCAAGAGCATTATACACACAAAGAAACACTACTCATTCCAGCTTACAAACACTTGCAAACAACCAGAAAAAAACAATCCAAACACAAAGCCTCACAAAGTTCAAAACCATCACCAACATTCAAAACTTTTGCAAGAACCTTCAACCAATTCAAATCCATTGCAGCTGGAGCTTTGCTAAGGATCTCTGTAAGTTTCCAAGCTTTTGTTTTGCATTTACAATTGTGTTTGCATAGCAATTTTGGTCCAAAACCTTTTGGTTCTAAAAAACCCCTTTTGAATTTCAAAGAAATCCCAAGGTTTTCAAAACATCAAAACTGTTTTGTCCAGTCTTTTTCATCCCAAAAACTCAAAGCTTTTCACTCACCTAAAAGGTCCTGAGTGTGTTCAGAAGTTGTTTCTGAACAAAAGTTCAGAAACAGCTTCTGAACTCAAAAATTCGCATACTTCACAGTGCGAAGTCATGGTCGCAGAGCGACCATGACAGAACTCAGAATCTGAGTTTAGGTGCCCAAATGACCAATTTTTGAGGTTCTAGCCCAAGAGCTCAGAACCTAAGAGTTTTTAAACCCATGTTTTTCAAACCTGTTCAAGGATTTTGCAAAATATTGACAAATTCATAAGTTCGTATAACATTTTGTGGATAACTTGCAAAACAAGTTATGTTCCCAATCTTTCAAAACAGCATGAACAAACCAGCTATGTTCATCATTTTCAATCCAAACTTGAAACAATTCGTACGCCGAATTTGTTCGCTTTTCAAAACAATTCGCAAAAACGAGCCGAACTTGTGCGTTTTCTAGCAAAATTGCTAAATCTTTCCATTTTGGGTTTTCAAACCAAATGTTTTGATATACCTTGGGATTTCTAAAAGAATTCTACCCAAAAACTTGAATGAAAAAGGGATGGTGTGACGTATGTCTCTCCATTGCCCCGATTGTACGAATGCGTGATGTATGTCTCGTCGCTCGGACAATCGTCATTCCATTTTCAACGTACCCAACCATAACCAAACCAAATCTTGGCCCCTTGTGGTCAATCTGAACCTTTTGGTCCCCCGTGGCCACTAGATTCGATCCCTCGACTTGTTTAAGTCACTCGGTCAATGTTTGACTCGTCCGAGTCCATTGTACCCGTTCTTGATCTCAGTGGATCAATCGAACAATCCCCCGACTCGTTGGAGTCCCCTCGGTCAATGATTGACTCGTTTGAGTCCATTGCACCTCTCTTGGTCCCATAGCGACCAATTCGAACCCTGTTACCCTAACGGACGTACCTTTTAACAATTCTAGTGCGATTCGTAAACAAACGCTTAATAAGTCTCCCAAGCGCGAGCATACAAGCTATACGCTTAATAAGTCTCCCGAGCGCGAGCATACAAGCTACGTTTTAATCGCAAGAATTTGGTTAAAACATCGTCCATTTAAAATTAACCAACATATGTACGTTTTTTCTACCAAAGAACTACGTACGCTTTGAATTCTCCGACTACCGGGAGATACGTAGGAGCAAGATCGACATCTTGTCAAGCGCAATAATAAAAAACTTTTTTTTCCTTTCGTTTGTTTTCATCTCTTTCCCCCCTTTATTATATTTTGACATAGATAAGCATGCGCGCAAAACATTTAAAAACAATTTATGCTTTAGCCAAATAGAAGGTTCCCGTTGAGTACAACGGACGTGAGGGGTGCTAATACCTTCCCCTTGCGTAACCGACTCCCGAACCCGACAATGGTTGCGATGACCATCCTTTCCTCATCGTCAAAGGGTTTTATTATCGTTTCCCTTTCAAAATAAAAACTTAAGGGTTTATCAACGTTCCCTTTACACAAAAACTTTGGTGGCGACTTCACAATGGCCCTCCGAGCGTTTACGAACGACCTCGGAGGATTTGCGCGTTTTTTAAACGAGGTGCGCACACCTGGTATCTGATACTTGTCTGATAATTATTCTCTGTCTGATAACATAATAAAATATTAACTGATACGTGTCTTTATGTTAGCTGTTAGCGTTGAACAAACATTATTATCTGAGTTCATTTTACGGAATGCCCCCGGGTGGAGTAACCCCGAAGCACATTCCCCTGATAACCGGTGAAAATTCCTATCATATCAGGCTAACACCGGACTCCTCTTGTCGTCGTGCGGTCATCCTTGCAGAATAACACATCCCACTGGCGTGAACCTCCTGTGTCCCACTGGCGTGAACAGCAGAAGACACGACTTAATAATAATCTTAACTTACGCGTATACCTCACGTGTCCCACTGGCGTGAACGACGGAAGACGCGAATTAATATTCTTTAAATTTATGCATGAACCTTTCAAGCCCCACTGGCGTGAACGATGAAAGTCACGACTTAATAATATTAATCTTAGTCTTCACTCTACGTGAACCATTCGTGTCCCACTGGCGTGAACGACGAAGGCCACGGCTTAGTATCTTAATAATTCTTTATCACTTAACCTATAAAAGGTTCTAGACTTAAATATGGTAACATTCTCATGCTTGATACGAGAAGAGCATCTTCTATATTCTCATTAACCTATCAAGGTTCTTGACTCATTGTTCTCATGAGCCATTCCTAGGGCTTACTTAAGCTTTTAACTTTAATTCATGAGTTTTCCATGCCTTGCATAATCTTTTCTCATATGATTTTTCAACCAGTGGAAGCCCTTAGAATGAACTAAGATGGTGGTTTATGTTTCTAAAATATATTAGGAGAAAACATTTGCAAAAAGCCATGCCCACGCGCTCCAGAACCCCCAGAACAGCCCAACTGAGTGGTGCTGTTCTGGCTTGGTCGCTACAAGCGCTCAGCTGGTCGCTACAAGCGCCACTGGTCGCTACAAGCACCAGGCTGGTCGCTACAAGCGCAGGTAGGCAGGGAGAAATCCTGCCTGGTCGCTACAAGCGACAGCTCGTCGCTACAGCGACCATGACAGCACAGTCATGTGTAAAAATGCATTTTTCCACCATTTTTGCCCATTCAAGGATACCCAAGCTTCCTAAACATGCTAAAAATGAATTTCCTTCATAAAATAACAATTATAAACATATATAAGCAAGGATTTAGCAAGCAAGGAATTAGGGTAAAACTCTATAAATTTACTTAAGTTATAAAACACATATAATTCTCTCTAAGAGGGTTCTAAAACCCAAGATGAGCTCACCTAAACCTTAGTTGGTGCTGGTTAAGCTTGAATTCAGAAACCCTAGCTTGTTCCTTTCCTTGATTCTTCCTTGTTTTTTCTTTATTTGCTCTAACTTTTCACAAACCAACTTGCTAGCAACCTTCACAAGAGCTTGGGTGAAAGCTTGATGGATTTGGGTGAGAGTGTGTGGGCGTGAGAGTGAGAGAATGAGGGAGAGAGAGCTGAGTTTTTGGAAGAGTGGAAGAGAAGAAAGAAAATGGTAGAAATATCTTGCCTCTTCCTTTTAAATAAATCCTCCCATTTCTACTATTTTCCATTTTGCCATTTCCACCTATTTACAAGTTTCCAAGCTTCTTAATAGCTTCTAATACTGATAACTGATACTTATAAGCGGTATATCACACTTACCATATAAATAAACCCATTAACTGACAATTTACCAAATTGTCCTTTGCTCAAACATTCCTGATACATCGTCTCAATATTAATAAATATTCGAGTCTTTGGCGGGATATTACAATCTACCCCCCTTAAAGAAATTTCGTCCTCGAAATTTAGAATCCCCTCATACTACTTTCTCTACTAGACAAAACTCCAGTTCGTCTTACTTATCATAATTCCTTGGTTTTCCAACTCTCTATATGTCAAATATACTCGACAACTTTCCCTTTAACTAAAATGCTCGTGGTGAATTTGCATAACTATTACGTAGTAGGATGTGAGGTTATCATGAACCATCGTATCCAACTCGCTTGACCACGTTCTTGGTTCATACATTTTTGCAAATCCAATCTGGAGTTGTCCATCTCTGACACTTGTACTAATTCTTATAAATACCTTCTTAGTCCATATTAGATCGTTCTTATTATCCTCAAATGTTCCCACTCTTCAATGGGTTTCTTGCACTGCATCTATTTCCATGAATTATTACCTTTATCTTTCGTCTCATACGATGACATCTACTTATAGACTTATATCATACCCTTCCATATAGAATCATCCTTACACCGAGAACATCTGATATTGGGTACGCACCTGCAAATGCAAGGATCATTCCAACTTCATTATTATTCCAAGTACAAGCAGGAGTTTCACCTCTAGCACCTGCTCCTTCCTTCCCGACATCACGATGTGCTACTTATCACAATCGCAATCATTACCTTCACTATGAATATCTCAAAGATTTGCGGAATTCTTACAGATTATTCCTGCTCCGCTCCAATTGGTCTACGGCGTCTCTTACCTTAATAACTTAGAAATCATTCTTCATACTGGGAGTTTGCCAATCTCCCATCGTTCTTGTCACAACTTATTCTCGTTTTCTTGCCGTAGCATAAATATTTTCTATACTGACTAATCCAAAACTCATAGGAGTTCAGTCCAAGTGATGAGTGGTATAAGTCGTCTCATAAATCATTATATAACGTATTTCATAGCACTTAATTTACATACATAAACGAGCACGTGTACACTACTGACGGGTATACAATACATCATCTCATCCTTGTCCGACTAACGGGACATCATTCTTGATCTTAACATATTTGAGACACTACCACATCAATTGGGAATCTTTTCTTACTCTTAACTCATTTTGTAACATTCGGGATTTGCCTTTCAACTGGCTTGCCAGGTTTGCCCCGCCAATGTTACTCGTGTTTACTTCTTAAGTGTACAACAACCTATAACATGAATTGTGGTTACATTCTCTCGGCATCGTAAACTTATTTTCCCATTCTGGACGTCTAGTCCAAGATCCTTATTGTCAAAAGAAAGCTCTATTTGATTGCTACCAAAAATAGCACACTTTATCTTTAATCCTTTAATCGAGACCTGAACTTACGTAGCCCTTTACTGTAGACTACGAGTGACTTTTAAGCTGCATAAAATCCTTTACTAGTGAACATTAAGTACAATAATTTCTGAACTCTTCTGCTGAGATATGATTAATATCAACAAATCTATTCTGGTAAAAACCTTCATACTTAAACATTCCTGATTGCGTACCACTATTACCAAAACACGTCACATAGCTTAAAATTTGCTACACTACTATCTGAGTAGTTTAAGTATTGCCTGATAAGTATATATAATACTAACATAACCTGCTACATGTGACATGTTGACATAGCGGGGTACAACGTGGATTAAACTTATATGTCACTGCATTGACGTTTCTGATCAACGCTTCAATTTCAAAGTATCATCTTGCACGTGCAACCTTTTCTGATGTTGCCTTATGCTTGATCCTTTTGACTAAACATTACTCTTCAAGTCCACCTAAAGTTACTGGCTAAAATAACTAAATTACCGTATTAGCGGTGACTTACCTTGCTCTAGACTTATTGTGCTAGAAACATAGTCTTCCCATCTTATCACATAATCTTAAACTGCTTCGATTTCCATTTCTCTTGTATTTCGAGGTTTGAAATATCCCTCGGCTTAACTTTTAAAATTTCCTCCTAGAACTTATAACAAGTTCGAGTCGTCACTGCTCACTGATATTCTGTGGTTCACCTGACAAGGACTACACAAGCATCCTTGTTCTCTAAGCTTCAGTTTAGAATTGTTTGTTAACTCATCCTGGAATTACTTTTCCGCTGCGCAACTCTGATCTAACAAAACACTTTGGAGTAGGAGTAATACACCATTATCAAATTCTCTGGCTGACTTGTTCCACAATGACTTGTAGCTATCACAGCAGATTCATGTTACGTTCGTTGATTCTCTTGTGGCTTAAACCACCTGTTTAACTTACTGATTGATCGTCATCTGACACTGTACTTCCTTTCGGACATGAACCATATACTCACTTACTTTCATGATAAAACTCCAGAACATGTAAACGGTTTCCAACAACAGTCAAAAGTTCAACAATGTTCCTGTCAAACAGTTTATACTCTGGTTCTAACTTTACTTTCCATATCCTGAATTCCGTAACCATCTCTTGACCAGTTCTTTATGTATAATCATTAAAACATTGCGCAACCCGACCGAAAGCTTGCTTGAGACAACTTAAATTCACACACACAAACACTTATGTCAACTTCTAAAACGGCTTACGGTTTCTGGAGGTTCACATCTTTTACATATACTGAATCTACTGAGGGTTTGAGTCCCATTACTAATTGTTCTATCTTTATCCATAAGAATTTCATACCCATAATCTTTTCGAAACAATTACGGTCTCTATGGGTTTACCATACCTCTTAGGTTACCTTCGAATCCCTCCAGTTAATTGATCTTGAACTTCAATACCTCATCATTACCTTTTGTTTCATTCAACGACTCGTTACAGCATTCTCATTTCAGATCTTGATCTTAACATCTGAGTAATTCTGCTTATAGTTGAACAATCCGAAATCTATACCTTATTACCGCCCTCAGAACTTATCAACACGAGGTGACCTCTTTAAGCTTCTAGAATAACTGTGGAAGAAAACTCATCAGTTGAAAACTTAAAACTCACTAGCATTAACCACAATCTTAATCTTTCGTATTTAAGACGATCCTCCGTATAATACAGTCTCAATATAATTTCTCGGCTAAAATTTCCGATTATCCTTTCAGTTAAGCTTAGCTTATTTCCAATCTCCTTACTAATAAAACACATATAAATATCTGATTCACGCCTCGATATGCAACGGGTCTTATTATCAACACTTATTCATCCATCTTAGTTCTTAGGTTGCATACCAACTTCTTTTCATAATTCCCAAATCTAGCATTTATGGTTCGGGAGGTGCAGCTGATCTGATGGGGTTAAACTTACTTGCGAGTCATGCTCAAAGACTACCCTTGAGTGGTTAGTTTCATTCGTCCAATTAATTCGCTTAATCCATAATTTTCTCTTAACTGTCTGGACATTAAAATCTCATCCGATTGGAGTTTGGTTCTCAGCACTCTATCTTTGCTGGGAGTCTAGAGGTTTCAAATACCGACCGATAATTCCTCATTTTGAGTCTCTAGGTTTGGTACCGCAATTCCTTAACTCTGTACTCAGAATTGATACTTAATCCACACTTCACTTTAACTTCTCGAACTGCGGTTCCCGGTCATTCCTTAGGGTATTCCTTAATCCTTATGTCTTCCGCAGATGAGGTATCGTCCAACATCGTGTCCAACTGGGTTGAGGTACTTCACCTCGCAATTAAATATCCCTTATGTCTCTGAGACCTTGCCACTATTAGGCTTCGTTACCCCACGGTTGATGGCCACCATTTGGTATGAATACTCCTTCGCCAATTCCGTCATACAATTCTGCCACCTAAATCTTCGCCCTTCATAAACTTCGTTCCTCCTTGGTCACATTGAGCTCTCGGACATTTATCCTAACTGTCATATACTAGACTGAGTTGATCAAGCTCAACTAGATGTGACCTTTAGAACAATATCCGGAACCTAATGGTTCCACTACTTTATTGAATTTTTTAATGACCCAAGGCACGGTCTGAATCGACCTGCTCTGATACCAATTGTAACACCCATACTAAATTATCTAGAATATTTAGCATGTGTATTAATCTGATACTGGGTACATTAAAATTTTCAATAATAAACATATATATACAAAACTACTGAATGAGTACAATTGGCTCGTTTATACAATTATCCAAACATCATCAAAATACATTTTGATATACTTATACAATCTGTAACCTCCTGAGCTTATCCATGATGAGCAACTGCACTCCATCCAGCGTCTTCCTGAAAATCCTCATGAACATCTTGCTAAACTGAAAAACCTGCACCAGAAGGAAAGGGATGAGACATAATGTCTCAGTGAGCTCCTACCCTACCTACTGTTTGGCAACCACAGGGAACCTAGGGTCGCCGTGCCTACCTCGGCAATCTTGGGGATACCTATGATCGCCAAGTCTTAACCTTACCCATAGAGGGCTATCTGACTGTTCCTGCTAAACTGCGTAGTCATGATTAGACTACATCCTGTTAATATAGTGATCAAGGGGGAACCTAGGATCACTGCCTGAACCTGATACTGAATATTCATGAGTTCTAGACTATTAACCTGATAATTAGGTGATCAAGGGGAAAACTAGGATCACCGCCTGATAACTGATACCTGGTATCTGATACTTGTCTGATAATTATTCTCTGCCTGATAACATAATAAAATATTAACTGATACGTGTCTTTATGTTAGCTGTTAGCGTTGAACAAACATTATTATCTGAGTTCATTTTACGGAATGCCCCCGGGTGGAGTAACCCCGAAGCACATTCCCCTGATAACCGGTGAAAATTCCTATCATATCAGGCTAACACCGGACTCCTCTTGTCGTCGTGCGGTCATCCTTGCGGAATAACACGTCCCACTGGCATGAACCTCCTGTGTCCCACTGGCGTGAACAGCAGAAGACACGACTTAATAATAATCTTAACTTACGCGTATACCTCCCGTGTCCCACTGGCGTGTACGACGGAAGACGCGAATTAATATTCTTTAAATTTATGCATGAACCTTTCAAGTCCCACTGGCGTGAACGATGAAAGTCACGACTTAATAATATTAATCTTAGTCTTCACTCTACGTGAACCATTCGTGTCCCACTGGCGTGAACGACGAAGGCCACGGCTTAGTATCTTAATAATTCTTGATCACTTAACCTATAAAAGGTTCTAGACTTAAATATGGTAACATTCTCATGCTTGATACGAGAAGAGCATCTTATATATTCTCATTAACCTATCAAGGTTCTTGACTCATCGTTCTCATGAGCCATTCCTAGGGCTTACTTAAGCTTTTAACTTTAATTCATGAGTTTTCCATGCCTTCCATAATCTTTGCTCATATGATTTTTCAACCAATGGAAGCCCTTAGAATGAACTAAGATGGTGGTTTATGTTTCTAAAATGTATTAGGAGAAAACATTTGCAAAAAGCCATGCCCACGCGCTCCAGAACCCCCAGAACAGCCCAACTGAGTGGTGCTGTTCTGGCTTGGTCGCTACAAGCGCCACTGGTCGCTACAAGCACCAGGCTGGTCGCTACAAGCGCAAGTAGGCAGGGAGAAATCCTGCCTGGTCGCTACAAGCGACAGCTCGTCGCTACAGCGACCATGACAGCACAGTCATGTGTAAAAATGCATTTTTCCACCATTTTTGCCCATTCAAGGATACCCAAGCTTCCTAAACATGCTAAAAATGATTTTCCTTCATAAAATAACAATTATAAACATATATAAGCAAGGATTTAGCAAGCAAGGAATTAGGGTAAAACTCTATAAATTTACTTAAGTTATAAAACACATATAATTCTCTCTAAGAGGGTTCTAAAACCCAAGATGAGCTCACCTAAACCTTAGTTGGTGCTGGTTAAGCTTGAATTCAGAAACCCTAGCTTGTTCCTTTCCTTGATTCTTCCTTGTTTCTTCTTTATTTGCTCTAACTTTTCACAAACCAACTTGCTAGCAACCTTCACAAGAGCTTGGGTGAAAGCTTGATGGATTTGGTGAGAGTGTGTGGGCGTGAGAGTGAGAGAATGAGGGAGAGAGAGCTGAGTTTTTGGAAGAGTGGAAGAGAAGAAAGAAAATGGTAGAAATATCTTGCCTCTTCCTTTTAAATAAATCCTCCCATTTCTACTATTTTTCATTTTGCCATTTACACCTATTTACAAGTTTGCCAAGCTTCTTAATAGCTTCTAATACTGATAACTGATACTTATAAGCGGTATATCACACTTACCATATAAATAAACCCATTAACTGACAATTTACCAAATTGTCCTTTGCTCAAACATTCCTGATACATCGTCTCAATATTAATAAATATTCGAGTCTTAGGCGGGATATTACAGTATCAAATTGATTCGTATCACTCCTTCTTTGAATCATATCTTGTTAACTCTCTGACTTGTGTTTTAGGCTTAGTGATTTGATTTACATGTTGTGTGAATCGTATCAAACTATGTATGAATCATATCAACCTTCATAGTTTTCTTGCTTGTCTTTTAGCTGTCTGATTCGAATCACTAATTTAGTGAATCCAATCAACACATTGTTTTTCGCAAAAAATTGCAGTTGCCACCCCTTTTCTATATATACTCATATCATCTAAAGTCCCAATTATTAAATCAATTACATCTATTCTCTCTAGGGTCTTCATAGCTCATTGTTCATCTTGTTCTTCAAATTAAATACTTTTTCTAAGAATCATTGTTTCATTGAGTCATAGATTGCTAGAGTGTTATAGGGATTGTAAGTTGATTACTTTCAAGGATATTGGTTGGGAATCAAGGATCCGTAGTGAATTGATTGATTTCATTCCACCTCCAAGGGTTAAGGGTTCTTTCTAATTGTTCTTGTGTTCAAGCGGATCCACTCACCGGACGGACCATCAAAGAGTTTGAGTGAAGAGCTTGAAGGGTTGCACCGGTGTTTGAGGATTCGAAGATACAAGAAGCAACAATTTCAAGGGTTACTTGAAGATTGGGGTTGGGATTGCATAAGGGTTGAAAAGCTAGGATAGTTTGAAGGAACTCTTGTGATTGTGTAATTCAACATTCAAATCATAGTGGAGGTCCTTGGTGGAGACGTTTTCCACCAAGAAGAGTAGACATACCACGAAGCGAGGACGAAAGAGGGAACTACTATCTAAATCCGATGTTATCTCTCTTTCCCTTACTCCTTTAATATCGTTCAATTTATATATAAATTGAGTTAGTTGAATATTGATTGAATTGTGTGTGATCAAGTTTTTATCTTAAGCTTTGGTTTGATTCCTTGAATCAAACTTATTCAAAACATATTTGATCACATAGTAATTCAATTAATTCTCAATTAACAAGTGTATATCTTTGTATTTTCATTTAGTATAGTGTGCTTTATCATGATTAGGTTTGGTTTGATTTGTCTAGTTTTGCAACTTGTAACTTGTATCGATATTAGATTGTTTTGTGATTTTCCTTAATTGAATCGCTCAATTCAATTCGTAAATCATTGTGTATAATCTTGATAATTTTTGTCATTATCTTACGCTTCAAGTTATTTTGAATAGTCAATTATTTTAAATCGCTTTTGCTACGTTGCCATATAGACCAACAAAAACTCCTCTCTAGAAGCTCCTAGTGCTTGCCTTCATATTGAACCGCTTTGTTTTGAATGAATAATTATGAATGAAAGGCTTGGTATTTATAGGGTGAGTTTCCACCTAAAGATGAGCTCAAAAACGGGCTTTTTCCACTTAAAAGTAGCAAAAATCAGTTTTGACTCGCATTTTGCAATGCTCGGGGCGCACCGGCTTTGCTCGAGATGCATGAGTGTGCAGAAAATGCATGCTAGGGGCGCATGGACCATGCTTGGGCCGCCTGTGAGTGCGTTCTGGTGCATGAATCTTTGTTTCTTCGTCCTTTTGGGTGTTTGCTTCTATATAAGATGTCTTAAGACCTGGGAACACAATTTCTCCCTCTGTAATTTCTTATGAGGCCTCTTGAATCTTCATTGTGATCTTCCCAAAGTCTTCACAAGTTTTCAGATGTCTTGTTTTCCCGATTTGCATGATTTCTTCGTGAATTACATCAAAACACCCTAAAATTGCTATGTTTCGGGAAGAATAGAATTACAGACTCAAATATAGAAAAAATTACAAATGTCCTGAAATCATAAGAAATTGCTCTAATACTCCTCTATTCTGGATGTAAAACCTACTAAAAATGGTTGAAAAACATGCTAAGAATAACGTAAGATGACCAGTTATCAACTACCCTCAAAATATGAGGGGAACGGGGATAATTTGTTTGTGTTGTCTTCTATATATATATATATATATATATATATATATATATATATATATGTATGTATATATCTCTGTTTGTGTTTAACATGATTTTGGTGCGTACTCTATTTTTAAAGTTCAACCTCTGATCAGACTTTATCTTCTGGTCAGAACCTATTCTAACTTTGATAAACACTTAGAAAAGTTTTTGTAAAATCTAACGCAATTCAACCCCCTTCTTGTGTTTTTCTCACCTTCAAACGGATCCAAAATGTAGGTCCTCCATTTAAACAATGATTTAATCAAGAAACAACACTGTAATCGCTTTTGATGATGAGAAGCAGTCAAAATCTATCGTCGACACAGAAATACTAAAAGAAGATCAACGATAAATCGAACAAAGTGAAGAACCATTAACGTCAACCAAAGGTGTTGCAGATTCAACTTCCATGTTAGGAAGAAAGAGTTCGGGAGAATAAATCAGAGTTGAAAACTTTACTGTCGATTCTATCATCAAAGGAACCGACTCCATCAGATATTGTTTCACCATCACTGCCAAAAGGAAGGTGGGAAGCCTAACAAAGTATATCCCTTGGTAATAGCGGTGAATATAACAAATTCTGACATGGCCAAAGCCCTTATAGACGAGGGGAGCTCTTGCAACATCATGTATGAAAACTTATTTGTCAAGTTGGAGATGAAATCTAGCAACTTCTCAAGACATCGGGGAACAAATCTACATGGCTTTGACGAGTCAGTAACTCATCCTTAGGGAGTGGTCGACCTTCCCGTTCAATTCATGAGCGATCAAGGTTCTAGAAAGAATCAATTACGTGCAGTTCTGATCCTCGGATTTAAGCAAGTGTACCAAATCGTTTACCAAGTAATAAAGTAGTAAGTAAAGTTATCGTATCCATAGAGATTGTCGTTCCAACTAGGCAATTCGTGTTACTTATTTGAGAATAATAAAAATAAATAAATATAAGGGTTTAGAGTTTTGCAATTTAATCTGTTAGAACAGAGCAAAGTTTATCTGGTTTGATTACAAAATGTTAGCGGTGGTTAGATTTGAATCATCTCTATTTATTTGTTGGAATTTCTTAACAATCAAGTTTTATTCGACTTTTAGCGTTTTCTATCTAAGTGATGAGTTCGTGGGGTTTTACTACCTATCAGATGTCGAGTTTCACCTGCTGATCACACGGGTAGGTACATGTTGGGTCTTACTCTCTCAGAGATATGGGTTCATTGCCCTCCAGGTGTCAGTTGCAATTATTACACCAGAGTTCATACGGGTTTCAGTGTTTAGGGTTGTCAGTCATATAGAGAGATACGCTTACACACAAAGGTTTTCGTATAGGTTTTTACTTTCTTAGAGGTATTTGAAACAATGACGGATAATAGGGTTCCTAAATTCAATGTATCCTAAAGGTTCCATCGGCTATTGAATCTTAGAAGGACATCAGCACACTCTCCCTCTCGGTAGTTCTACAAACGGGCAGCCCTATGAGCGTCTTGTTGGTGTAAGCCCTAGAGGCCAATAGTTTATGTTAAATTTTTAATATGTATCATGACTTTTATTATTAAATAAAATATGGCGTTCTTTATTACACTTGATATGAGATTAATAAAGTCCCTAGAATAGTTGGTTCATGTGATGGAATATTAAGTGTGACTTAATCATGAGATTACATCAACAGAAAGAACACTATTCTTAAAAGTATCCATAGTCAAGCTTTAATATGAATTGGGATAATAATAAAGCATGGAGACTATTATATATGTAGACTGATGACCATATCTCATGGGCCATGAATATGAGATATTAAGTCTATACATAGGTATGAGTATTAGGAGTAATATTTATACTGGAATGACCCATCGTGAGAATACTACATAGTATGTTATGAAATCGTCATAAGTTATTCTCATAATGATAATAGTGTATATCACTCTTAGACCTGAAACCACTGTGATCCCTAGATGTGGACTCAAGTGTTTTATTGCCATTCAAACGTTATCTATAACAAGATAACTATAACGTTGGTTAATGGGTACTCGACGAATCATGCTGAGGGACATGAGTGTCCTAGATGGGATTTGTCCCTCCTTCATAACAGGAGATATATCTTTAGGCCTCTTGATGAAATATGACTGGAAAAATGCATGGCCATGCCGAATTAAGTCAATATTTGGACTTGTTCGTTATTCAGTATATTTCGGGATCAAGAAATACAAATATTGAGCTAAACAAGGGTGACGTAATCTATGCCTTGTGTTCAATAAAGATATTAGGACAAAGGAGTAATCATACACATAAACATTATTGTGGAAAAGGTTTCGTCAGATCACTTGACATTCTTGTCACTTGGGTAGCAGTGATGTGTTGCTAGATACCGCTCACTGTTTGTAATATTAAATATAAGATTTAATATTATTGCCAACGTTACAAGAACCTATAGGTTCACACACAATAGAACGGTCAAAAGGAGAAATATAAGTAATACTTATATGATGGGGTGCGATTAACAATTGACGCTAATTAGTTAGCGGAACCTGATGGGTTAATGGGCTTATGGAAGCTCAACAATGATGGCTGATTTCGTGTAGCAATGAGCTCTATAAATACAGCTCTGATGCTGAAATCAGGTGTGCTAATTTTCGTGTAACCCTAAAGGCAAAACCGAAACCCTACTTCTCTCCCTAACCTCTGATCGCTTGGCTAGCACCAGGAACCAGAGGAAACCGTTCGTGTGGACGAGTAGAGGCTTTGCTTGCTTGCTTAGCTGTGATCGAAGAAACCGTTTCTGAACTACAAGAGGTAACAATTCCATCACTGATTCATGTGATATTTGTAATGATCCAAGGAAAGAAAAATCGAAAATTTTTAAACTTCCACTGCCTTTTGTATGTCAATTTTCCTTCACGTCTACCTTACCAAGGTTCAAGGAGAATGAAGTTACTGGGTTGATTTAAGTCATGAAGTCACTTACTTTCGTAATTACGAGATTAGTTACTTCCTGATTTGGGTAGGTATGCACCAATATTAGGTATGTCACCTTCCTAAGTACAGTTATCTCAGGGTTATGCTTTAGAGTTGTTTCCATAATCAGTAATTAGTTACTTTCTGATTAAGATAGGTATACACCAATAATAGGTATATCACCTCCCTAAGTACCTATATATCAGAGTTATGCTTCAGAGGAGACAAATCTTACACACGACCGTAAAATTAAATAGGATTCGAGAAATAATTGAATAAAGACTTTAAAGTAAATAAAATTTCCAATAAACAGAATAGAGTTTCATCTTAGAACTCTAGCCTAAAAAGATTTAGTTACACATGGTAACTAAAGACAAATTACAAAAGAAATAAAACATACCCTAGAGACTCAGAGTGAGGAGAGAAACTCCTCCCTTGGAAGCACCTAGTGATTTCCTTCCTTTTGTACTGCTTCGTTCTGAATGAGAAATTATGAATGGGAGGAGTGGTATTTATAAGGAGAGTTTCCACCTGAAGTTGGGCTAAAAAAACCAGGATTTTTCCACTTAAAAGTAGCAAAAATCAGTTCTGGCCCGTTTTTGCTCATGCTCGGGACGCACAGCCTATGGTCGGGGCCCATGAGAGTGCAGAAAATGCACCCTTGGGGCGCCCAGCCCATGCTCTAGGTGCATAGCCATGCTCGGGGCGCATGTGAGTGCAGTCTGGTGCATAAATGCTTTTTGCTTCGTCTTTTTGGGTGTTTGCTTCCATATAAGATGTCTTGGGACATGGGAACAAAATTTCTCCCTTTGTAATGTCTTCTGAGGCCTCTTGAATCTTCATTCATGATCTTCCCAAAGTATTCACAAGTCTTCAGCTGTCTTACTTTGCCGATTTGCATGATTTCTTCGTGAATTACATCAAAACACCCTAGAATTGCCATGTTTCGGGAAGAATAGAATTACATGACTCAAATATAGAAAACATTACAAATGTCACGAAATCATAAGCAATTGCTCTAATTCTCCTCTATTTTGGATGAAAAACCTACTGAAAATGACTAAAAAAACATGCTAAGAATAACGTAAGATGACATGTCATAAAGTTCGTCGTTATACCTTATGTAACAGCCCGATTTTTATTAATATTTTATTAATATTAGCTTATTTATTTATAATGTGGTTGAATTGATGGGTTCGTTGATTTATTAGAAAATTGGAGGGAAGGGTATTTTTGAGAAATTGAGGGAATAAAGAAGTATGAGTAAATAGGAGGTTTAAGTGAAGTAAATGAGTAGTGTTTTATTTGTGGAAAATTAATAGAAACTAAGTCCATTAGTGTGTGAGAACCAAAGCCTAAAACAAGACAATATAAATAGATAGTAGTGTTGGTGAATTAGGGTTAGACTCATAACACACACAATTGAGAAAGAGGCAAAAGTAAAGGCAAAGAGGAGAGATAGAGAAAGAAGAGGAGAGCTTATGGAAATCAAGAGGAGAGGTGAACCAAGCTAGGGGGAGGCTAGAATTGAAGGATAAGAGGTATGGGTGTGATTTCTGAAGGTGAGAAAAACACACAAGAAGGGGGGGTTGAATTGTGTGGACTCAAAAACTGGTTTCTTTTCTTCTCAAAAACTTAAGTTAAGTTCAGAATCTGATATGAGTCAGTTCTGAACTATTTCTCAGAGTTATGCAGCGGTTATAAAAAGTAAATGAGAAAGGGAAGAAAGACACACAATGTTTTTATACTAGTTCCTTCCACAAGTTGGAAGTAGTCTAGTCCCCTTGTTACTAACAAGAGATTTGAACTATAATCAAACTGATTACAATTGCTCAGACCACAAAGGAATGAGACTTCAATGCTCAAGCACCTAGTAAGAGACTTCTAATGTTCAGACCACAAAGGAATGAAACTACCTTGCTCAGACCACAAAGGAATGAGACTTCCTTGCTCAGACCACAAAGGAATGAGACTCTAATTGCTCAGAACACTAAGTAATGAGACTGCAAATGCTCAGTACGCAGACTGAGACTTGAACCAAACTGAATTACAAAGAAAGTAAGTTTGGGTTGAACACTTGATCAAATATCAGAGGTGTTCACTTAATACAACTCAGGTATAAGACTCTAACCATAAGAAATTCTAAGATACAAAAGATTGAAAGAATTTCTAAGAGTTTAGTGAACTACGAATTTTGACAGCAAAAACAGAGCACACTTCAATCAGTTTTGTTTCAAGAGTCTTAGCAGATTTCTTCTTCAATTCTTCTTCCTTATATAGAGGAAAATAGAGCTGTTGAAAATATCCAGGAATTAGGCAAAGAGTCGTTGCAAATTGGAACTAGGCCAGGCTGAATTTGTGAGCTAAAACCCAGCAGATAACAGGGCAGCAGCCATTTTTGAATTTGCTTTCCTTAAAAGCTGGGGAATGTTCAGGTCAGGGAGACAACTGTTCCATTGGAGTTGTTCTGACATTGCAGGCATTAAATGCGCACAGTAACAGTTGCTTTATCATCCACGTCAGACTTCAGAAGCTTCCCAGGAACAGTACTTCAGAAGCTGTTCTTCAGACTCAGACTTCAGAAGCATTGTTCATCAGAAGCTGGTCTTCAGACTCAGACTTCAGACGCACTGTTCATCAGACGCTGGTCTTCAGACGTTGACTTTTATTGACCTTCAGACTCAGCCTTCAGACGTTGACTTTCGTTGACCCTCAGACTCAGCCTTCAAACGCTGCCTTCAGACGCAGGCTTCAGACTCTGCCTTCAGACGCACCCTTCAGACTCAGTCTTCCGACTCAACCTTCAGACCCAGTTTTCCTTCAACTTTGCAACATTGCTTCTAAGCTTTCCTTCTTACTCTTAGCTTGTTCTTCCATAACCAATATTTGATTAACCAACATTAAGAACATGGTTCTGCACAACTTAGAACAAAGCATTAGCAATTACCAATTTTCTTTTTAACACTTTGTTATCATCAAAACCTTAAAGAGAGATGTTCATACAAATTGTTCCAACAATCTCCCCCTTTATCCAAAAGAGAGTTGTTCATACATTTTGTTCCAACAATCTCCCCCTTTTTGATGATGACAAACATAAGTATTAACCAGAAAATTGTTGTTAATTTAATTAACAAGTTGACTGCAGGGTGTGAGGTTTGTAAGCTCCCCCTGAGTCTGATCCAGGTTAATTAAATTCAGTTTAAATCACAAATGTGAAAATTTCAGATTTGTTGTTAAGTTTAATTAACAAGCTGACTTCAGGAGAGGTTTGCAAGCTCCCCCTAGGTCTGACAATCCACAAGGTGAGGTTTGTAAGCTCCCCTTGATTCTTATCCAAGTTAATTAAACTCAACTTAAAACAATAAGATGAAATTATCACTCAGAATTGTAAATAACTTGCTGACTTCAGTCTGAGGTTTGTAAGCTCTCCCCCTAAGTTTGATAATCCACAGGATGAGTTTTGTAAGCTCCCTGAGTCTTATCCAAGTTATTTTAAATTCATTTTACTCACTAAGATTAATGTATATCTCACAAAATTAAATTCAGAGGCTAAGAACAGTTCTCATAAGTTAATTTCTGACAGAATTTAACTTATATTTTGAGCTCAGGAGCTTTAATACTTGTTTTACATTTCTCCCCCTTTTTTCATCAACAAAAAGAAAGTTTTAGAAAAGAAAAATTTCAGAAAAAATTTCTCCCCCTTTTAAGAGAGTTTGAAAAACATGTGAGATAATCATGCAATCATATAGGTAATCAAGCAGCAAAAATGAGAGTCAGAGCAGCTTGATCATACATGAAGTATATGACATTGCATTTTTAAAAAATAGAATGATGTTCAGAAGCATAAAATGATAGTTCAGAGCTTCTGATCAGAGCATTCTATGTTTAGAGATAGCTGTTCAGTATATCTTTGTTCAGTATCACTGAACTATTTTAAACAAAATTGTTCAGATCATATACCTACTGAAGTTTTTAGCACAACTGAACTATTTTCAGAAACTGAAAAAGTTATTGCTGCTGATACCAAGGTATAGCATTTGGTTCAGTACTGTTGAAATCTTTCAGGCAAAAACTGATACCAATTTTAAATGAGTTCTGAAAACCTGAACATGTCTGATACAATTTGAGCATTTAAAAAAAATGTGTCTGTGTTTGTTAAACATTTAAAAACAGACCGAAATTGTTTGTTAAGCAATTTGAGCATTTGATACCAAAACAGAAAAACACAATTTCATATTGATGACTTTGGGAGGGACAAAGTATAACTTTCAAAGCTTTAAATCATCATTGCCCAGGGTTATACTTATCAGATTCTGACCAAACATTAGATAGCTATCAGATTCAGAAGTCAGAAAATCCAGGTTCTGAACCTTCAGACTCTGAAGTTTTTCAGGGCTTAACTTTCTTCAGACTCTCAAAAAATGAGTGTCTGATAAGTCTTAGCTTCTGATGAACTCAGAATCTTAGTTTTCATTTAGATTCAAGGGTTAAATAAGTAAATGGTCCCCCTAAATATACCAACATTTGATTTTAGTCCCCCTAAAATATTTCTTAGGCTTTTGGTCCCTTCAAAATTTTCCATCAATGAAATTAGTCCCTACTTTTTAGTCAACTCATGTCTAACCTTCATATTTTTTAATGAAATTTTCCATATATGGGTAGAAAATTATGACAATATTTTCCAAAAAAAATTAGAATTTTTTAACAAAACATGAATTTAATATGAATTTCTTAGCACCAAAAACATAAAAATTCATATTTAATTCATGTTTTGTTAAAAAATTCCAATTTTTTTGGGGAGAGATTATCATAATATTCTATCCATTTCTGGAAACTTCATTAAAAAATATGAAGGTTAGGCATGAGCTGACCAACAAGTAGGGACTAATTTCATGGATATAAAATTTTGAAGGGACCAAAAGCCTAAAAAATATTTTAGGGGGACTAAAATCAAATGTTGGTATATTTAGAGGGACCATTTACTTATTTAACCCTAGATTCAAGCATATTTCTCAAGAGATAAAGTGCATGTTCAGATTCTTTTTGATAAAATTAAATTTGTCTTCTGTTAGGGGTTTTGTGAATATGTCAGCCCATTGATGATCAGTATCAATGAACTGGATATCCAAAACACCCTTCTGAACATAATCTCTTATAAAATGATGTTTTATTTCTATATGCTTGGCTCTAGAATACAGAATTGGATTTTTAGACAGACATATTGCAGCAGTATTATCACAATAAATAGGAATGTTATCTGCATGAATCTGATAATCCTCTAATTGATGTTTCATCCAGAGCAGTTGTGTGCTACAACTTGCAGCTGAGATGTATTCTGCTTCTGCTGTTGACAAAGCAATAGTTGCTTGTCTTTTGCTGGCCCAGGATATCGGATTTTCACCAAGAAACTGACAGTTTCCACTGGTGGAATTTCTTTCAATCCTGTCTCCAGCATAATCAGCATCACAGAATCCAACTAGCTTATAATCCAAGGATTTCTTATACAGAAGTCCCAGATTAGTTGTTCCTTTCATATACCAAAAGATTCTCTTGACAACAGTCATATGAGATTCTCTAGGATCTGACTGGAATCTAGCACACAGACAGACACTAAACAAAATATCTGGCCTAGAAGCAGTTAAGTATAAAAGAGAACCTATCATACCTCTGTACAGTTTCTGGTCCACTTTTGAGCCATTGTCCTCTTTGCTTAAGGTGCAGGTAGGATGCATAGGTGTGGTCATCAGCTTACAGTCATCAAGCTGGAACTTCTTCAAAAGCTCCTTTGTGTATTTGGACTGATGAACATACACCCCATCTTTGCATTGATTGATTTGAATTCCAAGAAAGAATTTCAGCTCTCCCATCATGCTCATTTCAAATTCATCCTGCATTAACTTAGAAAGTTCTTTGCAAAGGGAGGCATTAGTAGAACCAAATATGATATCATCAACATATATTTGTACAATTAAGATGTCTTTCTTAACAGTTTTTCTAAAGAGTGTATTGTCAACTTGACCTCGTACAAAATTATTTTTAATTAAGAAATTGCTTAGTCTTTCATACCAAGCTCTAGGAGCTTGTTTCAGACCATACAAGGATTTCTTAAGTTTAAAAACAAAATCTGGATTTTTAACATCTTCAAAACCAGGAGGTTGTTTAACATAAACTTCTTCAGAAATAACACCATTTAAGAAAGCACTCTTAACATCCATTTGGTACAAGATGATATCATGATTAACAGCATAGGAAAGAAGTAACCTGATTGCTTCCAGTCTTGCAACTGGAGCAAATGTCTCAGTGTAATCAATTCCTTCCTGTTGGCTGTAGCCTTGAGCTATCAGTCTTCCTTTGTTTTTGATCACTTCTCCTTGTTCATTAAGCTTGTTTCTGAACACCCATTTTGTTCCAATGATGTTCTTATGATCAGGTCTTGCAACTAGATCCCAGACATCATTCCTTTGAAACTGGTTCAGTTCTTCCTGCATTGCTACAATCCAGCCATCATCTTCAAGTTCTTCATCAGCTGTTGTGGGATCAATCATGGATAGCAGACCAAGCATAGACTCATTCTGACTGAATGCTGATCTGGTCTTCCTTGGACTGTTCTTGTTTTCAATGATCAGCTCCTCAGGATGTGAAGACTTGTATTTGAATGAGGTTCTGGGTGGATTGGCTTCTGAAGAACTATCAGGGATTTGTTCAGAACCATGCTGGTCTTGATTTGCTTCAGGAGGAGTATCATTATCAGAAAGTTTCTCAGATTCTTCATCATTTCCAGCTTTTGAACTTTCTTCAGACTCTGAACTAGGTTCAGGTTCTGAAGGTTCTTCTGAGAGTCTGAAATCTGCAAAACTCTCAACCAGCTCTGGTATTTCATTACCAGGCTTCTTATCATCAAATCTAATATGTATAGCTTCTTCAACAACATGTGTTTCAGAATTATACACCCTGTATGCTTTAGATCTCTCTGAGTATCCTAAAAAGGTACCCTTTTGAGCCTTAGCATCAAATTTCTTTAGGTAGATCTTATTGTTCAGTATGTAACAAGTACAACCAAACTGATGAAAATAAGAAATGCTTGGTTTTATTCCTTTAAAAAGTTCATATGCTGTTTTATTCAGAATAGGTCTGATATAGATCCTGTTCTGAATATAACAGTTTGTGTTGACAGCTTCTGCCCAAAAGTACTTAGCAATTTTGGATTCATGGATCATGGTTCTGGCCATTTCTTGCAAAGATCTGTTCTTTCTCTCTACAACTCCATTTTGTTGTGGAGTTCTAGGAGATGAGAACTCATGGAGAATTCCATGATCTTCACAAAAATTTTCAAAAGGTTCATTTTCAAATTCACCACCATGATCACTTCTGACTTTTAAAATTTTTAAGTCAGTTTCATTTTGTACTTGTTTGCAGAATTTGTAAAACACATCATATGTTTCATTTTTAGTTCTAAGGAACTTAACCCAAGTCCACCTACTGTAATCATCAACAATTACAAGTCCATACTTCTTCCCATTGATTGAAGTTGTTCCAACAGGACCAAACAAATCAATGTGAAGGAGTTCTAAAGGTTTTGAGGTGGAAACAATGTTTTTAGATTTAAAAGAAGTTTTAGAAACTTTTCCAATTTGGCATGCACTGCACAGAGCATCTGAGTGATAATCAATTTTAGGCAGGCCTCTAACCAGTTGCAACTTGCTAAGCTTAGAGATAAGTCTCCAGTTAGCATGTCCTAACCTTTTGTGCCATACCCATTTCTCATCACTCACAGACAGAAGGCATACTACCTTCTGCTGAACCAGTTCATAAAAATTGATTTTATAAACATTGTTTTTCCTGTTTCCTTTGAACACAACAGATTTATCATTGTTGTTGATTACAGTACATGTGTTCTTATTAAACAGGACTTCATAATTACTATCACATAATTGACTTATGCTAAGTAAATTATGTCTAAGTCCATCTACCAGCCAAACATCATCAATGTACAGGGAAGAATTACCTATCTTACCAGTACCAATGATCTTTCCTTTCTGACTTCCTCCAAACCCCACAGTTCCTCCCTCTTTCAGAGTCAGGGTTTGGAACATAGACTTGTCTCCTGTCATATGATGCGAGCATCCACTGTCCAGGTACCAGGACCTTTCCTTTTCTTTGGATGACAAGCATATCTGCAATAGAAATGATCTCAGACTTAGGTACCCAGATTTTCATGGGTCCTTTGTGGTTAGTCCTGAAAGGTTTTGGCTTTTTCATCTTGTGTCTGGAGTTATAGAATCAGACTTGTTCAGATACTTTGGATATGAATCCTTAAATCTTGAATAAGTCTGGGTTTTAGAGACTGAGTTCTTCAGAACCTGAGTTCTCAATGGTTTTGACTCAGATTTCTTCAGAACCTGAGACTTGTAGGTCTTTGGTTCTGAGTTGTTTAGAGTTTGAACCATTGAATACTTTAGTTCTGATTTCTTCAGAATTCTAATTTTGTTAGCTTCAGACACAAGGCAAGCTTCGGTTTTACCTTTCTTAAAACAGTCAGAAGCAGATGACAGATTGGCTTGCTTTTGCTTGCTTTGCCTAACATTCTGAGATTGAAAATGTTTTGTATTGACTGGTTTAGTAGTTTTTGAAGTTTTCATAAACCCAGTCTTTGTAAAATTTGAATTTGAATTATTCAGACTCTGAGACTTACTAGTTTCAGGTTCTGAACTCTTCAGACTCTGAACATTTTCAGGTTTAGAGTCTGATTTTCTCATACTCTTAGTCTTAGGACCTTTTGGCTTAGACTTAGGAAAGGTTTTAACACCTGCCTTCATCTTACCCTTAGGTTCAATAGATTTAGAGTCTGAGCAGTTCAGAACTTCAGACTCAGTCTCAGTATCTGCTAATTTCTGTTTCTCAGAATTATCAGAAGCAGGCACAAAGCATATCCCATTGCCTTTCATAATATTTTCAGAACAAGAAGGTGTGTTTGATTCATTTGAAAGATTGAATGAATCATTGTTAAATCCAATACCTTCACCTTTGTTTTTGTAAATACTATAAATCATAGAAGCAACTTTACTTCTATTAATTCCAGTTAAAATGAAGTCCTGAAGAGTTATTTCATGTTCATTAGGAATTTCTTCAGGTTTCTTATGAGCCTCATTCCTGAGTTCTTTAACTTCTTCATCAAACTCAATTATTTGATTCTAAAGTTTAAGATTTTCCTCAGACAGCAAGTTAGTTTTATTTTTCAAAGATTTTATTTCTCCTAACTTGCTTTTGAGATGACTCATAAGATCTTTAACTGTTTCAATTAATTCAGATCTAGTGAGTTCAGAATATACCTCATCTTCATCATCTGAGTCTGAACAAGATTATGCATCAGAAAATGCAGTTGCCATCAAAGCCAAGTTTGCTTCCTTTTCATCAGACTCAGACTCATTGTCCAGATCATCCCAAGTTGCCATGAGACTCTTTTTAAGTTTGTTTCTGAAGTTACTAGACTTAGAGCTGGTCTTCTTTGCTTTTTCCTTTGACTTGTCCTTCTGAAGATCAGGACATTCAGCAATGAAGTGGCCAGGTTTCTTGCAGTTATAGCATTCCTTTTGGTTTTCCCTCTTTGAACCAGATCCTCTAAAGTTACTGCTTCTGTTAGAGAATTTTTTCTTTCTATTCATTAGATACTGAATTCTTTTAGAAAGCATTGCAAGCTCTTCAGCATCTAAATCTTCTTCAGAATTTCCCTCAGGAAATTCTTCTTCAGATTCAATAGCTTTCAAAGCTTTAACAGGCTTTCTTTTAGATTTCAGTGCTATTGATTTTGGTTCTCTAACAGACTCATCCTCATTAAGTCCCAGTTCATGCACCTTGAGGGAGCTTATAAGATCTTCAATACTTAGAGTATTTAGATCCTTAGCTTCCTCAATAGCAGTCACTTTGGGTCTCCATTTAGATGGCAGACTTCTCGGGATTTTGTTCACGTGATCAGATGTGGTATAACTCTTCTTCAGAATCTGAAGTCCAGAAACCAGAGTCTGAAATCTTGAGAATACTACACCATTTATCCTCTCCAGGAACAATTGAAAATCGTTGCCAGAACTATGAAAAGCGTTGCCTAAAAGAATAGGGGACGTTTTTCAAATGTCTCCTGTGCGAGCGTTGCCTATGGGATAAGGCAACGTTTTTTTCGCACTTTTGGGCACACTTTTTATAAACGTCTCCTAAAGTATGGGAAAAGGGGACGCTTTTCTGGGGAAACTTAGGCAACGTTTTCAATTGTTGCCATATCTAACAACAGTTCATAAGCGTTGCCTAATACTTAAAAACACTAAAAAAATAAAAATAAATCAGTTTGATGCATTTGAACCTTGGCTGATTGGATGACATTTTATAAATAAAAATCGAGTCACTCTCATTTCTCGGTTTATGTCTTACATCACCATATTTTCATAAAAATTAGTATATTACAAACTTTGAACAATAAAAAAACTCATACCAATGGTTAAGCATTTTTTTTTAACTTCAAATAATAGGGAGCATTTCCTTACCGATAACAAAGGCAGTAAGTTCTGGAACAAATCAAACCTAAGAGTTCAAACCAAATTTTTTGGCTAGCTCCACTAAACTACGAGCATCAACATTCTTACACATTTTGATAAAAGTTACCTTACAATTAGACAAACTAGATAAAATTCCACAACAATCTAACATAACATTACTAATGGAAGCTACTTAAATTTTGTCTTCGAGGCTGCATATGTAACGAATGACAGTCTCTTCATCATTGGTTACAATAAAAAGCATGGTAACGACTGACAATTATCACCAAAAGCATGGTAACGACTGACAGTCTCTTCATCATTGGTTACACGTACAACCTCAAATACATCTCCAGGCATTTGTTGAGGCTGCATATGCTTTTTCACAATAAAAAGCACACTCTTTTCCTTTATAATTTTCATTCCAACATCACTTAATGCAAAATCCAGTCCCTGGAACACAAAAAAAGTTACATAACTTATCAATCCGCACAAAAAATCAACACCAAAACAATGAAGAACCATGCATCAAACAAAAGCTCGAAATTCACATGGAAATACAATGCATAACCTACATGTGTATTGTAATCAAGGGACTTAAACCCGTCAAGAAGGTAATCAAACATTTGAAATCTAGTAGCAGCTTTTCCATCATCAACCACAACCCTTAACCTGTGACTAATTTCTCAACTAAAACAAATAAAAGTCATTGGATGCTAAATCGACTAAATCAGCAACGAGGTATGTAACAAGAAAGACTTAAGCTTATCGCTACCGACCTGCCATAGTTTTGCTTCTACTCCTTCCACGGAAGCCGAACCTTTTTTTAATCTCTTCAGATAGGTTCTCAACATCTGCGTACATAGAGTAGTAACTAAGTAAGCAACATTTTTATCATATTCATGTAACATCATTAATTAGGATAGACATTAAGCAAATAATTATAACTTTGATAAGTCTTAAGTTACTAAATTATGTATCCACACTAGAGGCCCATAAATGAAACAAAAATGATGGTTTAGTTGAGATACAAATCAGCAACAAAAGTTGAATTTGGGTTAATAAAAAAACACTAAATATCATAGCCACTAAAAAAACACTAGATATCAAAAAAGCTAAAGACGTTATAATAAACTTTAATGTCTATTTCATATCAAAAAAGCTAAAGACGAGTGTCATAAGAGTGTCGGATACCGGCGTGTGTCAAACGCCGCAACACACCTAGTTCAAGAGGTTTCCGTGCTTCATATACATACACAAGCAGCCCCTCACCTACTCTTATTTGATATAAGTGGGACATATAAATCACACAAACTAACTATCATAAAAAGAGAGTTTTTCTTTAACACTAATTTCATTCACATTAATTTATATTACACAATGGCTACTACATGCCTTTATATAGGCTTGAAAAACAACTCATCTTCTATGCTAAGAAACACAAGACGGTGCTGGTGTAATGTTTAGGAGGTGCCACTACTTAGATCATGACACTCTTAATGAATAAGAAAAACACTTCATAGCTAAGGATGATACAAACACAAAACGTGTCCTTCAACTTCTATTTTTCTTTGCTCCAATAAAACACTTCCTTAATGATAACGTAATATGCTTAATGCCATTCTCAATTCTTCTAGATAGCTTGGTTTATTATCCAACATTATTTATACTATTGAAAAGTGACTATATGTGAAAGAACAAAACACGTTAACCTTAGGGGTATAGAAGTATTGAGATAACTGAATAGACAAAACATAGAACTCTAAATGTGAAATACACAAAATGAAATATACAACTTCAAAAGTACATGCATGAAACAGGCTCATACTAAATATCATCACTATTTAACCAAAATCAGCACAAGAAAAGAAGGCTTTGAATTTAGAATTACAAAAAGTGAAGAGAAATCTACATCCTTATTAGAATCATGAATTCTCACATGAATCACATACTTCAAAAATCACCTACCCAAAACAAATACCCAACTTCTGAAATCATCAAATCCACAAGAATTCTCTCCAAATTGAAGAAGCATATCATTTCCATACCCAATGTCACAAAATTTAATAAAAAAATATAAATTCAGAAAAGGGTATTTTCAAAATCAAAACAGAGAAGGTTGGGTTTGTTATGCGAAATAGAAAGTGAAGGCGGAGAAAGATAAGTTGAAGAAGATAGTGAGTTCGGACCTTTGTTAAATTTTAAAGTTATTATGAAAGAGGGCGAAACTCGTGGTGTTATGTTACCTTCGGATATGGAAGAAGCTGCCAGGTTCGTTGAAATTCGTCTCCAAAATCGAGTAGCAAGTGTAGAACGATTGAATTGATCGTTGTGTCGGTGTCGAGTAGACACGATGGTGGATTTTCAGATCGCATGTTGAGCAAGATCTTCTTCTCTCTTCTTCTCTGCAAACCCTAATCCCCTTTTGATTTTGTTAGTACAAAATTCCCTTTTGATTTTAAACCCAGAAAAAAGTTTAGAGGTAAGAAGCAGAAAGATTTTTGAGATGAAAGAGTGGATGAAGAAGAAGATGAAGGGATTGAACGAAACTCATATGGAGTGTGATAGATTTTTGCGTGAATGAAAAATTGGGAAAGTTGTATTTCTATAATACCCATAAAATATACTTCTATATATTATATTATTATTATTATTATGTGTTAGATATATTTTATTTTTATTTTTAAAATTTTTTTAATAATGATTGGAGGGAAAAATTGTTTTTTTTGTTGAACAAGTTTAGAGGGAAGATTGCCACCAAAAATTTGATGTTCCTTAAATTTTTATGCAACATTGAAGAATTGTAGCCTATTGTTAAAACTAATGTAACAATCTATAATTGTCCCCAAAAGTATCTAAGGGGACAATTAATGGTTGTTACCAAAGAAATGATAGAGTAACGCTCCAAAAACGTCCCTAAAAGTATTTTAGGGGACGTTTATTAGGGGTTGCAAAAATATTTTTGGCAACAACCATAAATCGTTGCCTTAGCGACTTTTAGAGGACAATTTTTACACGTCGCCTAAAAAAGTGTTGCTAGAGACAACAAATGGTGTAGTGACATTGTCTCAATATTTTCATCCTCTTTCATTCTATACAATTCATATTGCTGAACAAGAATGTTAGCCTTAGCTTCTCTAACCTTTTTATTACCTTCATAGTTAGAGCAGAGGGATGTGAAGATGGCCTTTGCTGTAGATTTGTCACTCAGCTTCTGGTACTCAGTGTGAGGTAGGGAATCCACAATGATTCCTCTCACATTGTGATGCTTTCTATATATTTTTCTTTCTGCATCACTCAAACCTCTTCTGTTGACAGCAACACCTTCTTCATCAACTGGAATAGTGATTCCATCTTCTATAATGTCCCATAGTGAATCATCAATACCAATTATATGGTTGTACATTTTACTCTTCCACCATGAGAACTTCTCAGGATCACCAGTAAACATTGGAGGTTTATTGTGTGACCTGGATTTTCTTTCATCAATGCCATAATCATATGAATAAGAGGTTCAAGTACCTCTTTGATTCTGGGAGGGGGTGGAGGTGAACCTTCTGATGACATGTTTTTCTCAGGATCTCACTGACACACTGTTAAGTGTTAATATCAGAACCGGAGCTCTGATACCAACTGAAGGTGAGAAAAACACACAAGAAAGGGGGGGTTGAATTGTGTGGACTCAAAAACTGGTTCTTTTCTTCTCAAAAACTTAAGTTAAGTTCAGAATCTGATATGAGTCAGTTCTGAACTATTTCTCAGAATCTGATATGAGGGAAGAAAGACACACAATGTTTTTATACTAGTTCCTTCCACAAGTTGGAAGTAGTCTAGTCCCCTTGTTACTAACAAGAGATTTGAACTATAATCCAACTGATTACAATTGCTCAGACCACAAAGGAATGAGACTTCAATGCTCAAACACCTAGTAAGAGACTTCTAATGTTCATACCACAAAGGAATGAAACTACCTTGCTCAGACCACAAAGGAATGAGACTCTAATTGCTCAGAACACTAAGTAATGAGACTGCAAATGCTCAGTACGCAGACTGAGACTTGAACCAAACTGAATTACAAAGAAAGTAAGTTTGGGTTGAACACTTGATCAAATATCAGAGGTGTTCACTTAATACAACTCAGGTATAAGACTCTAACCTTAAGAAATTCTAAGATACAAAAGATTGAAAGAATTTCTAAGAGTTTAGTGAACTACGAATTTTGACAGCAAAAACAGAGCACACTTCAATCAGTTTTGTTTCAAGAGTCTTAGAAGATTTCTTCTTCAATTCTTCTTCCTTATATAGAGGAAAATAGAGTTGTTGAAAATATCCAGGAATTAGGCAAAGAGCCGTTGCAAATTGGAACTAGGCCAGGCTGAATTTGTGAGCTAAAACCCAGCAGATAACAGGGCAGCAGCCATTTTTGAATTTGCTTTCCTTAAAAGTTGGGGAATGTTCGGGTCAGGGAGACAACTGTTCCATTGGAGTTGTTCTGACATTGCAGGCATTAAATGCGCACAGTAACAGTTGCTTTATCATCCACGTCAGACTTCAGAAGCTTCCCAGGAACAGTACTTCAGAAGCTGTTCTTCAGACTCAGACTTCAGAAGCACTGTTCATCAGAAGCTAGTCTTCAGACTCAGACTTCAGACGCACTGTTCATCAGACGCTGGTCTTCAGACGTTGACTTTTGTTGACCTTCAGACTCAGCCTTCAGACGTTGACTTTCGTTGACCCTCAGACTCAGCCTTCAGACGCAGGCTTCAGACTCTGCCTTCAGACGCACCCTTCAGACTCAGTCTTCAGACTCAACCTTCAGACCCAGTTTTCCTTCAACTTTGCAACATTGCTTCTAAGCTTTCCTTCTTGCTCTTAGCTTGTTCTTCCATAACCAATATTTGATTAACCAACATTAAGAACATGGTTCTGCACAACTTAGAACAAAGCATTAGCAATTACCAATTTTCTTTTTAACACTTTGTTATCATCAAAACCTTAAAGAGAGATGTTCATACAAATTGTTCCAACAATCTCCCCCTTTATCCAAAAGAGAGTTGTTCATACATTTTGTTCCAACAAGTTTTATTCTCATTTGGAAGTTTATGAACAAATGGGTAGATTAAGGTTTTGTGTGATTCTTGCTAATTCTTGTTCTAATGATAAATTGATGATGAAATTGTGTTCTAGTATGTTGTTATGATTATGGGTATATGATTATTTGTGAATACATGAGATTATGATGTTAAATCCATGAATTGATTGTGTTGTTGTTGTGTTCTTGAGTTTTATGTGAAATTGGTGAAGTTCATAGAAGTTGTTGCTAGATTGTTGTTGTGATGTGTTACAATTTGATTTGGTGAAATGTTGTGTTGTGAATGAAATTGAAGAAGAGATGATGTTGTTGTTGTTACTATGTTTGGGGTTAGAATTAACATGTTTAATTTGTGAATGAAGTGAAATATTCTTAAGCAAATGAGGATTATGTTAATCATGGTAAAATGAGTACATTAAGTTGATTAAGATAAAATTAATGTATAATTGATTAGATGACATTAGTATGATGATTTGGGTGTGTTTGGGGTTGATTTAGAAGCCATAGAAGAGCTTAAAATGGTGAAAATCGTATTTTTGAAATAAGCTGATTTTTGGGACTGATGCATGCGCACGGTCGTGCTCCTTATGCGCACGGTTCGTGCTCAGCTCTCGGACTTTTCTTCCAGACTTTGGAAAATCGATTTTTTTTACCATTTTCCGTTCCGAATTGGGTCTAGGTGTAAACATGAATGTTGTAGATATGGATGTTAGCTTTCATTTGCCTTTGATTTGACTCCATTTGAATTTTTAGAACTTGAGTTTGATTAAAATACTACACGTAGGTCATGTTGCATTTTTCATGAAATTTCAGCATAACTTTTTCATTGGACCATGAAACATCCTTGAAATTAATAATGAGTCTAAGGAAGTCGTTAGAGTGAATAATTGAACATGTATTTATGTAAAGTTGTGGTATTTAATGATGTGTATATAATGATGTGAAGATAATGTGTAATTTAAAGATGTGAATACTTGATTTACACATGATGATGAATACTTGATTTTGATGAAATGAATTAGCATAGCTTGAATGATTTAAACTTGGAATATTTTTGAATGAACATAGTGATTGGAATGATTAATAATGGACTTGTAATTTGATGTGATTTGAATTAAGATTTGATTTATGGACTTATTAGACGATTAATGAAGATGATGTGATTAATGAAGTATACTTGATGTGTTATGAGTATACGATGAGGTGGTGTGATTATGTAATGGTGTGATTACATGTTGATATGATTAATAAGATGAGTTGGTTATATGAGGAATACTATGATAATGTTGAATTGTTGATGTGGTGATGAAATGATTTGATGATGTGTGGATGTATTGATTTGACAATGCGTTGGTGTGTTGATATGTTATATGATGAAGTGATTATATAACGGTGAACTATGTAGTGTCATGCATTGTCGAGTCTATACTTGGTATCCATGCATCATGGTCAGTCCAATCTCGATGTTGTGAATCTTGACATTGTGAATCATGATGTTGTCGGAGAAACCAGTAATATACATTTGACTATCCAAATATTTTACGATGTGGGATCACTCAGTAACATAACTCTGATATCCAAAACTTAGTACCACATGCATATAAAGTCGAGTTAGGTGCATTGCATACATCACTATGAGTCTATTTGAAAGATGTTTGATTTGACTACGTGTGACTATGTGATGATGTGCTATTTGAAGATGTGAAACGTGACTATGTGTTATGTGGAAATGTGTTTAATTGAATATGCGATGTTGGATGATGACCTTGCTAATACTAATGTGAAAATGGTGTATGCCTTGATGTCTTTAATTGGCTTGGTTGTGAGTAAATACTTATGAGATGTTAGCTGAGACTTGTTATCCTTAAGACACAATTATATGTATGTGTGTATATGTTGTTTATGCTTACTACTTGTTCATGATGAACGAGTTATGATGGTTATATGATGATGAGCTTTTAATGATGAGAATGTGATTTCATGTTGATATAACATTATGATGAATATAAAGGTGATGTTTATTTATATTGATGATGTGTTATTATGACAATGTTGATATATGATGATGTGTTAATATGACGATGTTGATATATAATGATGAGTTTATGTGGAGATGTTTGAATTGAGTATGTGCATCTATGTGGAAGACGTGTGATTTGACGATGGTGATGACGTGTGAATGTTAAGTATTCAACTCGATGATTATTTGATGATGTTGATTTCTTGTTTATATTCTTGTGATGATGACTTGAAGTTCGTTGGGCCTATAAGTATATATGGATGAGAATGCATGTGTCGTTTGCCTAATTATATTGATTATATGTGTACTTGATGTGTTGAATTACCTTAAAGCTATACATGCGTTCGTATTTTTCCATGTGTTGAATATTTCTCACCCTTTGTGGGTTTCTGCCTATGCCCTTGTGGTCTAGACTTGCAGGTCGAGGAAGATTAGTTGATGTGAGTTTTCTGAGGATGGCTTTGGAGCCTACTCGTTCTTTACCGCACTTCTTTAGAGGCTAGCATAGTATTGCTCTGATTAGGACTGTTAGGATTTATTTATATTTATCAGATTATGTTTTATGAACCTTGGGTTCTTTTGAGGATGTTTTTGTTTTGAGATATGATCTATGACTTATGTTGTTGAGATTTATTCCGCTGCGACTTGATATATTATTTTGATGGAGTTTTGGATTTTGTTGATTGATGAAGAGTAACACCTTGAAATGTTATTTATATTTGTTGCATTATTATTTAAAAATACTATGCGGGGTTTAAGGTGTTACACCTTGCAAATCCATATACAACTTTATATTAGGAAGGCCGCTGATAGAAGCCCTTGAAGCAGTTCCTTCAACTATGCATTTGAAGATGAAATATCACGACAAGAGGAATGAGGTTGTATTGATAAGTGTTGACATGGACGGAACAAGGAAGTGCTATATGGTATCACAGAAGAATGTTGAAGCGACGTTAATCCAAGAAATGCATAGGACTACCATTTTGGCCGACCTGAAAAGGTCCCCGACCTAGATGCAGAGCAGACAGGCGAAAAACAAAGGAGGGTGAAACAACCTACCAACATCGCTGATCTGGACACCTGGTCAGATAGAACTGAGTGTGAAAAGAGGTTGTACCAGAAGAAGTCATCAGTCAGGGAGGCCGATAAAGAGTATCCAGGACCCGTTCCAAACGGGGAGTTCACCTACATTTCGAGTAGGAGGAGGCTGGTACATTCAAATCCTCGGATATTCCTCATGTCACAAATCAAACAATAGTTGCAGAGGAACCTCCTATTGTAACTGCTACAAATGACATTACTAAAGAAAAGATAATAGATGTGCATGTTGCTAAAGAGACGGCCTTGGTAATTAACAGTGCTTCATATTATGGTGTTGCTGATAACACACCGCTCTCCGACACTTCATTCAGCTTTTCCTTGCACATTATTATCGATGAGGTGCTTATGGTTAATCTACCTCAACCTTTAGAGCCCGTCTTGAAACATGTTTCACATCAAGAACTTGTAGCGCACATTGTCGTGCATCATGAACATTCAACAGTTTTAGCTGTTTATTCTATATCTCACCAAGATCTTGTAACATACGTTGGCGTGCAAAAGGATTCATCACCAAATTCTGCAATTCAATCCATTATTCAGCAGGAGCTTGTAGAGTATGTTGGCGTGCAAAATGATTCTTCACCTAAGTCGATAGTTTAATCAATTCCTTAGTAGGAGCTTGTAGCGCATGTTGATGTGCAACATACATCATATTCGACAATTCAGCAAGTGGCGCAGGTTGACAAGCAACATGATACATCATCAGATTTGGCAGTTCAAGCCACTTCTCATAAAGAGCTTGTAGCACACGCTGACGTGTAAGATGCACCTTCATTAAACTCAGAAGCTCACTCTTTATTTGAGCTGACAATGCCAGAGACTGAGATGGTTAATGATAATTCCACAACGGTGAAACATAGCAATCCGTTGTTACAGAAGGAAGTATAGTTATTTATGCAAATTCGTGACATGCAAGAAAATGGAGCTAAACCTCCTTTCACGCCTTACTTGACAAAGAAACAAAAACAACAATTCATGAGAGATGCATACAAAAGTCGTTCTAAGGGTGCACCATCCCCCACTCCTCAATGATATTATTGGAATAAAGCTTGCTCATCATGGTCATACAATCCAATGGTCTATGTGGTGGACTGTTTTACCATCTTTTACAATAGACGATTTTTTTAGGGACAACTATGGTTTGCCTTCTTTTCGATTTCCTTAGTTTCTTTTTCCTTTGTTCCGTGTTTGAGGGTTAGGTCTTGTCCCCCTCTTGTATATATTTTTTCTCTTTTCTAATAATATTTATTATATGAGACATGCAGCACTTGATGGGGGTTTCACAGAGGTGCCATCCTAGTTGACATGTTTATGTATCCCCCTGATGCATATCCTCCTCTTGATTCAGCTAAAAAAAATTACATCAACTAATAATAAAAAAAAATAAACATTTTAAATAAGAGTAAAAAGTTCTTATAACTTGTGACATTTTCTTATAGAAAGGAGAGTTTAGACAAACACCAGATATGAAAGGAATCTTCAAACAAGTTATATAAAGCAAAAATTCAAATTGCAAAGTATTGCAGAAAGAGAGTCTAAGCAACATGTGATACTATAACTTGATCAAGAACAGGGCCACAAAGAGCTCCAACGTCATCAATCCTTGTATGATAGAAAGAGCTATAGAATGTGATTCTAGTTGTGTCTGAATCTGCTTTGAAGTTGAAACTTGCTGTTTTGAATGTTCCCTTTCCTAAAGATTTGAAAGGAACTTTAAGAGTCTCTTTTGCAGCAAATGCTTCAACCATCATTGATCCATGACAACCATTTCTTCCATCTCCAATTGTGAATTTCATGTTGTAGACTTTATTTGGAACTGTTCTTAGAATTTGTGCAATGGCACTTTCCCTTCCTGCAACAAGTTCCACTGCTCCTTTTCCAAATGGTACTTGGAAATGCTTTGAATCAATGAATTTAATGGCTTTGAGGGATTCAATAATCCAGCCAGGGAGTGGTGACACAAGATCTTGTTGCTTTGGAGGAAGTAGAACACCATTTGTTGTGTTGAAAATAGGGAATGGACCCTCTTCAAAGCCAGGATTTCTTACCAAATTATCTGCATAGAGACCATGGTATAGTCTTATCAAGCATAATCCTTAACATTAAATACTTTTCTTTTTTTAATGGCAAAAAGATATAGAAGTCTTAATATTTTTTTGAAAATTGGAGTGAAAAAAGTGCAACACAATGACTTCCCAAAAAAGTAAATAGGTTAATTAAGTTTGTAGCTCATTATATAAAAATTAAGCACTTAATTTTCAAAAGGTAATTAATTAAGTTAATTCAGTTATTTTTTTGAGGGAAAATTCATTCAGGTTTTTTTTTGGTTACAAAGTTAATTCAGGTTTAAAAGGTAATAATTTTTCTTGCTTTTGAATAATTTTTTTTTTCTATAACACCCTTAACTATTTATTATTTTATTTCACTTTTTTTCACTTTTATATCTTTGCAATAAATACTTAGCGAAACAACGAGTAAAAAAAATTAAACTTTTTTATAAAAGTGATAAGTAAAAAAAACTGGAGGGACTATATTGACGTTTTGTAAAATTATACCCATCATAATCTTCAACAGTATATATTAACATTTTTTTGTCCAATGTAATACACTCCATTCGAAAGATTTTTCAGAAAAAACTAGTATTTTATTGACTTCAAAATATATTATTTCATGTGACTTAAATTCTCTGAAATAATATAGATCAGTCGAGTCCGATCACTACAAATCAACATTAACAAGTTGATTTGTGGAGATTGGACTAAACCTTTTGCATGACCGCAGAGAATCCAGATAAATGGATATGATTCATTACCTCTTGTAGGCATAGGAGGATAGAACTCTCTAATAGCAACAGCATCCAAAAGTGGACCACAAGTAGGGTCTTCTTGAACACCAGGGTTATGAAATGTAACTTTTGCAAGAGAAGAACTAGCCTTGAATCCCCAAGCAATAACATCACCATTGAGGCTATAAAGTGTTTGTAAAGGAACATCACCAGATTGTGGAGGCACTGAGATTCTTAATGCTTCATCTTGAGCACAAGTCCTAGATGCTCCTAATATTAGAGCATACCATTGACCAGGTTTGACCTTGATGGTTTGGGAGATGGAAGCTTCATTTCCAAGTCTAACTGCATGAACTCCATGTGACACTGGGAAGAACATGCCTCCAGGTTGTGGCCCTCCAGAGATATATTCTACTAGACCATTAATTTCCCATTTGGGAAGTGAATGTTTTCCAATGAGTCTTGTTTCCTTTATGAATCTTGAGTTTGGCTTCTCTTCAAAGTTCCCATTTTGGAAGTAAACTTTAAGGGGAAAAACAAAAAACAGGGATCAGAAATTCAGAATATAAGGTTATGTACAAAAAATATATTGGAAAGGAACACACATATCTATTTGAAAAATCACAGTGATATATTGAGAGAATCACGGAAAGGAACACACATAATGTCTTGAATATTATGCTTGGATTGTAGGTGAGTTTGAAAGAAAATCACGGTGAACCCAATTCATTTTGACAAAAACTACACTTTAGAACTTCAACAAATTATGTTGCCACCATGATTTTGCTAAACCCACAACTCATCTAAACATTAGTGTAAAACTATGTAGCACTAATAGGAACATGATTTGTGACGGTGCCATGTCAATGTCAGACACCGACATGTCTTTAATATGAAGTGTTCATGCTACAGAAGTAATACATACACTACCCCACTTTCAGAAACATGAATGAGAGTATACTGTATAGAACAGATCTGACTTTGTAGCTTAGACTCAAACATTCAAACATGTTACATATGTCATGCACATCACATACCAGTAACAAATATGAATTGGCATGATTAGAGTTGAACATTACCTTCTGGTGACCTGGGATGAACATTAGCAAATGCTGAAACAGCAAACACCAAAGTCATGAAAAATGTAGATATGAATTTTACTTCCATTTTCACAATGAAAAGAAACAAATGAAGAGGAGTGGATTTGGAAATGCTAAGGAAGAAAAGGCTTTTGTGTGTTAATGGATAAAGCTTTGCTCACTTATATTGTGCACTTAGAGAGAAACAATTTGAAATTGATTGTATCAAGGTTTTGACTATTCCAACCGAGTTTTTCTCCTTAATTCATGCCATGAGCATGGTGAGGCAATCTAGGCCCCAAGTTGTTTAAGTCATTCAGTTCAGACTTGGGATAAGTGCCTTCTAATAAGTAGTAATTAGAGTTATTACATTGGGTGAACTAGATCTATTATAATCTAAGAAAAACACATGTTGGTTAAAAATCTATTATAACATCTACAATTAAGCTGCCAGCTCAGCAAAAACAATGTGTATTAGTGATAATAAGGCAGTTTAAAATTTGCATGCAGCTTCAAAATTTACATTGTACTCAAAAAATTACATACATATTTTACAATTATCCTCTACACGGTTTTATGTTATGATATCGTTAAATAATCAACTAATTATCAATGTTGTCGAGCACAACTCTTTTAATATAAGTCATCACGAGAGCATCGTTCATCCATTCATCTCTATTTGATTACGCAATTTAGTCTTCAGAATCTTCGATCACTAGCAAGAGTTATAAGATTGAAAATCTCATACTTTGTCAATTTACGCTTCAGAACAGAAAATCAATTTACCATTTATTATAATATTCATTACTCATTAGAGAAAATTATGTAACATGATCTAGGGTATGTTAGCAGAAGATAATTACTAACAAAGATACAAATTTGAAGGAAGGTCTATAAAAAGAGACAAAGAAAATTCTCAAAAGGGGGTCCTATATATAAGAAAAGATAGTAACATAATGAATTTTTTTTTTTAGGAAAGTAACAATGAATTTTAATACTCCTTTCGATTTTAAGTATAAGTAATTTTTTTTCTTCAAATTCATTGAATATCTGATGTATCTAGTTTATAATATAAATCAGATACATCAACTATTCAAATAAATCTTCTATTGTACAAACTTTAAATATGCCACAAAACCAATTAAATCACATGAATCACTTTGGTTCAATGGAAAAGCTTTTCTTTTATTTCACACCATAACCTGGTTTGACTCCTACCAAAGTAAATTTATGTGGAATATTTGATTTTGAATTATAATCTATGAATTAATTTAAGGAATTAGGAAAATGCTAAATGCCTAGACTAATAATTAATAGTATCCTAGTATAATTCTAGCTGTCATTAGACTAAAATTACAGTACTAGCTATTCACCAAAACAACACATATATAGGTGTCATATGACAACGTAATACTGCAATTGTCGGTCATAGCTTTGTCTCATCTCAGCGTACTTAAACTACAAAGGGAGAATAAAAGTGAGAGCTGGTGCAAGTGTGGTGCAATATTTAAATTTGAAGGGATTCAACACCGAAAAAAAAAAATAACAATTTGAATGTAAATATAAGAATTGAGGGGGTTCACTGGAACACCATGAACTTCATGTAGCTCCGCCAGTGGTTCAGAGGAACAGTTCATCTATACAGTAAATCATGTTTTTTGCTGGTAAACATCTTCTCAATAAAAGTTTCTGATAAAGTGCAATGCTATGTGAAACAATTTAAATTTGGATCCTCTCATTTCTCTCATTCTCTCCTTCTCTTTCCTTCATCAAGTTATATGTATCTCTCTTTAAATTTTAAAAAGAAGATCAAGAAAGAGAAAAAAAATTAAAAATAAGTTCGAGAGAAAGAAGATCAAGAAAGAGAAAAAATAAAAATAAGATCGAGAAAGAGATAGAAGTTCATGAAAGAGGTAGACACGAATTGAAGAAGGAGCAGGGAGAGAATGAGGAGAAGGAGAAGATCCAATTTAAAACAAACTCAATCAAATATTTACTAACATCGCAACCAAGAAAATCACACTACAAGAAAACATGAAAATTTTGAGGAAAACATTTTTAGGAAAATCATTGAATTTCCTCTGAAATGGAGATTTTCTAGGAAATTTTCGAGAAAAATTTTCCTAGGCGTTTCTAGCTCTAATCTTAGGAATTTTTGAGGAAATATGTTGGTGACAGAACATTTCCGAGAAAAAATTTCTAGGAAACACAAACTTGAAGGTGGAAAGAGTAATGATATTTGTCCAACTATTTTGTGACAACTTTTGATACAATATTCTTTCTCTCTTTTCTTATTGGACAAAAACAATTAGGCGTGTAACAGTTCGGTTTGGACCTGTTTTCAGTCAAAAAAATGTCTGAACCGATGAAATTTTCATTGGTTCGGTTTTCTCTCTTTTTCAAAAAAAGTAACCGAACCAAACAAATCGGTTTGGATCGGTTCGGTTGATCGGTTTATTTGAAAATACAATTAAAAAAATTCATATTCTCACAAATTTATATTTCGTGCATACAACATACATCATACTAAAATATTTCATAGAACTTTGTATTTCATAATGTGTTTTTTTATGTTCTCTATTTTTCAAACAACTTTTTATAACTAACCTTACTCAATATTTCATACATCCAAGATTCATTCATTCATCATTCATCAAACACAATTTCATGAAACTCAAATATTTCAATAATCCATGGAACATGATCCATACATCCATCATTCATCAAACACAAAAAAATAAAAAATAAAAAAAATCATGAAATTAAAACATTCTCAAAATAAAAAATCCATGCAAACTGAAATTAAAACATCCTGAAATTAAAATATCAAGAAATTATGTTCTCCATCAAATAAAAAAACATCCAAACAAAAATTTCAATTCAATTCCAACTTGAATTTGTCAAATTCCAATTCGCCATCAAATCTAAGTGATGAGATGAGATGATGACGGGAGAAAGTGAATGCATTCAGAAGTAAGGAGGGACAATATTAGTAAAATAGGGAGTGGGGTTACCATCGGTTCAGTTCATAGGTTCCTTGGATATCAAAATGAAAAACCGAGAACCGAACCAAACAAGGTCGGCTCAGATTGGTTCGGTTCGATTTTAAGCCGAACCAGACAAGGTTGGATACTTTTTCGGTTTGGTTTGGACTTTTGGTTTCATCTATTTTGTCTGAACCACTTACACCCCTAAAAACAATAGAGAGAGAAAGATGGAGAGAGAAAATATGAACATAACAAGAGTATGAGAGTGATAGTTGTCCAAAAGTTGTCTCAAAATGGTTGTGAAAATATCATTTCTTGGATGGAAAATACAAGAAAGTGGAGGTTTGAATTGTGTTTCAGTATTTTCAAACTTTTTCTTGATTAACCATTTCCTTTAATTAGTCAGTGTTTGAGTCGGATATCGAGTTTTAAAAAAAAATCATTTCCTTTTATATAACTAGTTTGTAAAAGGTTGAACACAATTATTATTTATCAACACTTCAGTTTAAGAGAGAAATACAAGGTGGAGTTAAACCATAAATAAATGGAGGCAAAACATAAAGAGGGTGGGAGAGATAGAGAGGGAGAAAGAGAGAGAGAGAGACAATAAATTATATTGGTTCACTTAAAACCTGATAGCAAATCCTATCCACCCAGTCATAAGTGTATTTGTCATCTCAACGAGATGGACTTCTTTCACGATAATCATCTGATTACAATACTCAAGGTATCCACCTCAAGATTTAACAAAGTATCAATCTTAGTAAGTCTATTACCCCCATCAATACCTGATTATCAAACCATGACGTTCACACCACTTACCAGAGTGGCACAACCAAGATCTATGATAACACACTTGGCATGACAAAGGTGAAGAGTACTTCGTTATGAACTTAAGATCATGGAGGATGATGCAGTTGTGGATTCTATGGAAGAAGATGAGCCTAAGAAAAAGAGATTCAAAGGAGAACCTTAGACATATCTGGCAAACTATTGGCGTTAAAGAAGCGATGCATGGGATGTTGTATCCCATGAGTTTTATTTTCGGTCAATTTTTAAATTTATATTGAGTCTTAGACAAATATCATGTGATGACTTGTTGTATGCTAATTTTAATGCTTGGCTATGTGATTTGCATATGTTTCATAATCTTTCCATTTTTTTGTAAAAAATATTCGTTGGCTTAAAAAGTTGTTCTTAACACCTAGGCCGAAGGCTAGCTTACTTCTTTAAGTTCAATAGTATTATGATTGAAAGGCTAGTTGCGGAAGATTCATTCATCATGGTCACCATATATTTTCTTTATAGCATAACTGTAGAGATTTTGAGCCAAATATTTTTCACTTTTTATCGTGTTTCTTTTTCATATGTGTGTCCATGTTTGAATGTTTATTTTCCTCGAGTTTGCACTCTCTATAGACTATTGGTCATATTTCATACACACGAGACACATCGTTTGATACTCTGAGCCTTTACACGCCACCCTAATGATATTTTACAGTAGGGGTATTAAAAGAAAACATTGACGTTCATGATCACATCATATTTCTCTATGGAAAAACCTTCTTAAAGTGAACATCAAACAACGAGAAAAGTATTCGTATTCACCAAAGCTAAGACAAGTAAAATATATTAATCACTTTCAAAAAAAATTGAGCAAATAGAATGATGACCTGAAGATTAATCACAGTTGCATCTTGTCTCCTTATATACTAATCTCAATAACTTTTAAATATTAATTTCATTATCATTTCAATATCGATATCATCCTGATGTCATACGTATATTAAAGGACTCAAACACACTCCACCAAATACAAAACCAGAAAACCGCAAAAACACACCCAAAACCCAGGCACACAGCAGACCAAACAGAGAAGGTCCCTACAACACCAGAAAGACCTGAACAAAATACCATTAGACCCCTTAAAGCTACTGGTTCCAGCGACACAAATCACTGCTCCTAAACATATCAATGAGTTTCTTTCATTGATGTGTAGTTAGTCTAAATTTTGTGTTTGCTTTCAGGAATAATGATGTTGGTTTACATTTCTTTTTTCATAAACTACAAAACAGTTGATTCTTGGTTATTGTTTAGGCATATTTTAATTCAAAGGTATTTGATTTTTATTTTTTGGGTACGATTTTGTTATTTGATCTTGTGTATTCGCGGCAACAACATGACTTAGGAGTTTCTGTTAAGATACAACAAAATTTATTCTTGGTTTCCTGGACAGATTTTATTTCCAAGGCATTTGATTTGGTTATTATTTTTTTTTTTTGGATGTGATTAGTTATTTGATCCTTGTGCACCACGTTACCTGAAAACTTTGCCACAAATAGGAATTTCTGTGACTGTTATATCTATCCATTGTCAGATCCCAGTCTTACTTGTAACACCCCGTTTTCCCAACTTGAAAATTTCATTTAAAATAAATCAGAGTTTCAACCTTGACGGGATGTCGCACTTCGTTTACAATTTATAAATAGGATAATTTGCTATTTATTTCAAAACAGACTTTTCAATAACGTCAAACCATCGCAGCGGAAATTCAACTTCATAATTAAATCTAAACATCATTAGGCACAAGGCCACATCAAAAACAACGTAGTTTAAAACTCCACTAAATGTGGTTCAACATCAGTTTGAAATTAAAATACATAGCACATGAATTCATCAAAAAGTTTCCCATCCCGTTACATATCAAAGCGACTCCTAAAGACACGAGGAATCAACTCACTTCAGCGATTACTCCTGGTTATCTGCACGTTACCCACGTAGAGGCAACATTCAAACAGAAGGGGTGAGATTCACATTCAATAAACATAAGTACATAATTCATAAAGATGAATTTAACATTTCACATAAACATCATCAAACAACACCATCAGATCTTGTACATACATCACACATACACATCATAATCTCACCTCTCAATGTAACATCAAATACAATAACATCGACCGACTCAACAATGCAACATCACTGACTCAAGTATGCAACATGCATGTGGTACCAATTCATCGCAAATTATGTCATAATAGGACATGTCGGGCATACACCCCCATCGTAAATGTCATATAGACATGTCGGGCATACACCCCCATCACTTAATTCATAATGTCATAATAGACATGTCGGGCATACACCCCCATCACTTAATGCATATGTACTGGACTCGACAATGCAACATTTACAACAATTACAACGTCAACAACAACTTCATTATCATATACATCATCATCGTTATCATCATCATCGTTTAACATCATCATCGTGTATTATCATCATCACAACAAAGCATCATCACAGCACATCGTTATCATCACACATCATTATCACAACACATCATTATCACAATACCTCATCATTTACGCATCTTACACTTCACTTTAAAACAACTCATGTTTACATAAGACTTCCTATCCTTACATCTAATTAGTTATCATGCCATTAAGTTAAGGTTCAATTTGGTACGGTGTAAAGTTCTTGCCTCTAAGTTATAAAACATAGTCCCTCAATTATTAACAGCTCATACCATGTCAAACCAAGGATACTAGAAAGATATCACAATTATCAACAACTTTCATGTTTATACCAAAGACCAATTTAAAACAGAGACGTGTGAAAAAGACGCAAAACATGAAACAGAGAATGCTGTCACCGTACAATTTCACTAAGACCTCCTTGGAGTATTTTCATCATAACTCAAAAACTAAAAGTCATTTTCACGTCAAACCAAAGCCACTGGAAAGTTAACAAAATTATCTAAAACCTTCATGTTTACACCCAAGGCCAATTCTGTACCGATCAATACCAGTTTTCGTTTCAAATTCGGAAAAGTTGTGCAGAAAGTCCATAAAAATTCACTGTGACCTACGTGCAGTAATTTGACCATAACTCAAGTTCTATAAATCGTTTTGACGTCAGACCAACGGCATTAGAAAACTAACATCCATACCTACAACTTTTGTGTTTACACCTAAGACCAATTCTGTACCGATCAATACCAGTTTTTATTTCAAAATTCGGGGCAGAGATAAGAAAACTCAGGAAAAGCAACTTATATTATTCAAACTTCTCATTCATTCAAAATCATCACAATCAACAACATGTTTATGAACATTCAAAACTTCATCAATTTATGCATAAGCATGGCACCAATCAGTAACAACACCATAGAATCACAACAAAATCAACATCTCAACATAGAAATCATCAATTTAACATTCCATCATTAGTTTATCATAATCAAACAACCCTAATTCCCAAATTCACCAACATCAACATGTTAAATCAAAATTTAGGGATTATGAAACTTAGATTTATAGAAGCTAGTCCCACCCTTACCTTGTTATGAAGAAATCGCCCCCTTCAGCTTTTCCTCTTCTCAAGTTCTTCACATTCTTCCTTGGCTCTGCTTCTCCTCTTTTCTCTTCTCTGTTTCACGTGAAAACACAACAAATGAAACCTCTTCACGCGTATACCTCTTTTTCTATTCCACTTCCCTCTTTCTTAATTTCCCATAATGCCCTTAATGCCATTTTAATTCTATTTAATCTATTAAATTATATTAATTCATTATAATTCAATAAAATAATAAAATTAAATTCTAGGCGTTACAACTCTCCCCAACTTATAAAATTTTCGTCCTCGAAAATGTACCTCATGCAAATAACTCTGGATAAGACTCCAACATCTTGCTTTCCAGCTCCCACGTCAAGCTTTCACCAGTTGGTCCTCCCCAAACAACTTTCACGAGAGGAATCTCTTTGCCCCTCAACTTCTTCATCTCACGGCCTTCAATCCTCAGTGGTAATGTCTCCACCGTAAGATTGTCTCTAACCTGCACATCATCTCTCGGAATCACATGAGAGGGATCTGCAACATACTTCCGAAGTTGCGACACGTGAAACACATCATGCAAATTTGAAAGATGCGGTGGTAATCCCACTCTATAAGCAACTGTTCCTATCCTTTCTGATATCTGATAAGGACCAATGAACTTCGGAGTCAGCTTCTTCGATTTCAATGCACGTCCAACACCAGTCATCGGAGTGACTCTCAAAAACACATGATCACCTTCTTGGAACTCAAGGTCTTTTCTTCGCTTATCATGATAACTTTTCTGCCGACTCTGCGATGCTTTCATCTTCTCTTGTATCAATTTGACCTTCTCAGTAGTTTGCTGAATAATTTCTGGTCCCACAATTGCACTCTCACCAGCCTCGAACCAACACAAAGGAGTTCTGCACCTCCTACCATACAATGCCTCAAAAGGTGCCATTCCAATGCTAGAATGGTAACTGTTGTTATAAGTGAACTCTATCAACGGTAGATGACTATCCCAAGCTCCACCCTGCTCAAGAACACATATTCTCAACAAATCTTCGAGTGATTGAATCGTCCTTTCCGACTGACCATCTGTTTGCGGATGATAAGCCGAGCTCAACCTCAATTTAGAACCCAATGCTTCCTGCAAACTCTTCCAAAATCTAGAAGTAAATCTTGGATCTCTGTCTGACACAATACTCGACGGAACACCATGCAACTTCACAATCTCTCGAATGTAAATCTCTGCCAACTGCGACACAGGATAACTAATATTTATCGGAAGGAAATGCGCAGACTTCGTCAACCTATCCACAATCACCCAAATTGAATCATGTCCTCTCTGAGTATTCGGCAAACTCGTCACAAAATCCATGGATATACTATCCCACTTCCACTCTGGCACATCCAACGGTGTCAACAACCCAGCAGGTTTCTGATGCTCAACCTTCGACTTCTGACAAGTCAAACATGAATACACAAATTGAGCCACATCTCGCTTCAAACCAGACCACCAAAACAGCTTCTTCAAATCATGATACATTTTTGTAGCTCCCGGATGAATACTCAAGCTACTTCTGTGACTTTCCTCAAGAATCATCTTCTTCATCTCATCGTTATCAGGTATACAAATTCTGCCTCTAAACCTCAACACTCCTTGATCATCAATTTTGAAATCACTACCCTCAGCCTCATTCATCAAATCCACCAACTTCACATCTACTTTCTGAGCTTCTCTGATATTACTCAAAAATTCATTGTTAATCTTCAACATACCCAACTTCACACTCTGAGGTGCCAATTCACAAACCAAACTCATATCTCTGAATTGTTCAAGCAACTCAAACTCTTTAACCATCATAGCAGACATATGCAAGGTTTTCCTGCTCAAAGCATCAGCAACAACGTTAGCTTTACCTGGATGATAATTCAGTCCAAAATCATAATCCTTCAACAGTTCAAGCCATCTTCGCTGCCTCATATTTAGCTCCTTCTGATCAAATAGATACTTCAAACTTTTATGATCACTAAACACCTCAAATCTTGAACCATATAAATAGTGTCTCCAAATCTTCAGCACAAATACCACTGCGGCCAACTCAAGATCATGCGTAGGATAGTTCCGTTCATGAATTCTCAACTGTCTTGATGCATAAGCCACTACTTTACCATCTTGCATAAGCACACCACCTAATCCCAACTTGGACGCGTCACAATACACCACAAAAGGCTCATCTGGCTTCGGCAAAATCAAGATTGGAGCCGTCGTCAAACGCTGCTTCAATTCATTAAAACTGGTTTCACAATGAACATCCCACACAAAAGCTTTACCTTTACAAGTCAACTGCGTCAACGGAAGTGCAATCCTCGAAAATCTATCCGACACAACCATCTTCAACTATATTCCAACACACCATCATTTAAGGAGCAACATCCATCACACTCTTATACTTCGACATACAACGTCACATTATTATCTTAACAACATCTTCGACATCAAAACACCTTGACACATAATTCTCACATCCATAACTCACCAAATCAAACATGTAGAGTCGTATACTTATAGCAACTGCGCTACATACACTTCTGCTGCGCAACTCTGATAATCTATCTTAAGTCATCGTACTCATTAAAATTTCCATCAACTACATGGGTTACAAGTCTTAATTTAAGTTCGGACTTTCTTTAACATCCATCATAACATCATCGTTAACTTAATATCCTCAATCTTTCACTTTGCGACGTTAGCTCGCATATAAATCCTCTACTCTGAATCGTTCAATACTTCTCGACTCTTTCCTATCCACTCCCTTATTAATTCACACAAACACGATATAACATTATTCACTTCATGCACTATCAAGATAGCAAGTCAAATCTACACCATCCAACACGATCTCGTCTACTATCAACAAGAGATTGAGGGTGATCAAGTCCTCAATTTGTCAAGAGATATCCGACAACCGTAATGGAGCATAAACTATCGTTACTAACTACAATAGAGTTCTTTTCCAACTTATACTCACGTCACCCAAAAGCACCATACTTCAACAATTCCCAAAATCATCTGAACATGCTAACACCGACGTCTTGCAGCTACATACTAATACACCTCTGACGATAACATCAGACATAATTTCTTTTAGGTCATTACCAACACTTCAGCAACTCATTATAATTACTCACTAAAATTCCACAATGAAGTCTACCACAATCCGTCACTATAATCATTCTTATTCAACATAAATTGCATCTCCATGCATTTTCCGATACCTTCGCATTCTTACAAATACCTACGTTTCATTCCTTATCCATATCTTACACCCTTCTTCACCTTTTCAATTTTCAGCAAGAATCACCCAACTTCAAACACAATTATATCTTCCAATACAGACCTCCCAAGCACAAAATTATATTCCAAAATGAAGGGAATTTCGTGTAGATTCCAGAACTTCAAGAATCTCCCAAATCCGAGTTACGAGTAAAAAGTTATCATCCTTGCAATGGGACTGGTCCAGAATTCCCGTATGCAGAATTTTCCAAAAATCAGCATCAGACCCAAACATTAAAATGCACTTTTCTTCCTCTTCACAAACTTCCTGAAGACAAATCTTATATGCAAACTGTAGGGAATTTCTTGAGCTTTCCAAAAAGTCCAGAATCGCTTCCATCAGAAACACGAGTAAAAAGTTATGCCCCTTTTACTGACAGCTGCTCCATAATTGTAAAAATCAGAATTTGAGGTTGATGAACATAAGTTCCATCTCTCCCTCTCGCTTCCAAGATCTACCAACATCCTTTCTTTTCATCCAACTACGAAAATCACCCGAATTTAATCCAACTACACTCAAGACATACCATCTACCGAATTAATCCATCAACTATCACTTCCATTGGAATAATTCCTCATTCTCAATTAATTCACCATCCATAATCTACACACATCTCAAACTCGACTGATACGAATTCATGAGTCCATACTCTCGCCGGTTCCCAACAACATCGCTTCAATAACGTTTGCACTCTTACAATCAACATCACCTCGAACCAACTTCTACATACTATCAACACGTCCGGGAGGCAAGCTTCTCCCCCACTTATTCCAAACCAACTCCTGCAGACAACGACTATGAGCTAACAAACAAGTACCGACAGTGTTTCACACACATGTCGAGTACTAAGGGACAAACAACATTAGACAACATTGGCCGGACAGACCGACCTGCTCTGATACCAATTGTAACACCCCGTTTTCCCAACTTGAAAATTTCATTTAAAATAAATCAGAGTTTCAACCTTGACGGGATGTCGCACTTCGTTTACAATTTATAAATAGGATAATTTGCTATTTATTTCAAAACAGACTTTTCAATAACGTCAAACCATCGCAGCGGAAATTCAACTTCATAATTAAATCTAAACATCATTAGGCACAAGGCCACATCAAAAACAACGTAGTTTAAAACTCCACTAAATGTGGTTCAACATCAGTTTGAAATTAAAATACATAGCACATGAATTCATCAAAAAGTTTCCCATCCCGTTACATATCAAAGCGACTCCTAAAGACACGAGGAATCAACTCACTTCAGCGATTACTCCTGGTTATCTGCACGTTACCCACGTAGAGGCAACATTCAAACAGAAGGGGTGAGATTCACATTCAATAAACATAAGTACATAATTCATAAAGATGAATTTAACATTTCACATAAACATCATCAAACAACACCATCAGATCTTGTACATACATCACACATACACATCATAATCTCACCTCTCAATGTAACATCAAATACAATAACATCGACCGACTCAACAATGCAACATCACTGACTCAAGTATGCAACATGCATGTGGTACCAATTCATCGCAAATTATGTCATAATAGGACATGTCGGGCATACACCCCCATCGTAAATGTCATATAGACATGTCGGGCATACACCCCCATCACTTAATTCATAATGTCATAATAGACATGTCGGGCATACACCCCCATCACTTAATGCATATGTACTGGACTCGACAATGCAACATTTACAACAATTACAACGTCAACAACAACTTCATTATCATATACATCATCATCGTTATCATCATCATCGTTTAACATCATCATCGTGTATTATCATCATCACAACAAAGCATCATCACAGCACATCGTTATCATCACACATCATTATCACAACACATCATTATCACAATACCTCATCATTTACGCATCTTACACTTCACTTTAAAACAACTCATGTTTACATAAGACTTCCTATCCTTACATCTAATTAGTTATCATGCCATTAAGTTAAGGTTCAATTTGGTACGGTGTAAAGTTCTTGCCTCTAAGTTATAAAACATAGTCCCTCAATTATTAACAGCTCATACCATGTCAAACCAAGGATACTAGAAAGATATCACAATTATCAACAACTTTCATGTTTATACCAAAGACCAATTTAAAACAGAGACGTGTGAAAAAGACGCAAAACATGAAACAGAGAATGCTGTCACCGTACAATTTCACTAAGACCTCCTTGGAGTATTTTCATCATAACTCAAAAACTAAAAGTCATTTTCACGTCAAACCAAAGCCACTGGAAAGTTAACAAAATTATCTAAAACCTTCATGTTTACACCCAAGGCCAATTCTGTACCGATCAATACCAGTTTTCGTTTCAAATTCGGAAAAGTTGTGCAGAAAGTCCATAAAAATTCACTGTGACCTACGTGCAGTAATTTGACCATAACTCAAGTTCTATAAATCGTTTTGACGTCAGACCAACGGCATTAGAAAACTAACATCCATACCTACAACTTTTGTGTTTACACCTAAGACCAATTCTGTACCGATCAATACCAGTTTTTATTTCAAAATTCGGGGCAGAGATAAGAAAACTCAGGAAAAGCAACTTATATTATTCAAACTTCTCATTCATTCAAAATCATCACAATCAACAACATGTTTATGAACATTCAAAACTTCATCAATTTATGCATAAGCATGGCACCAATCAGTAACAACACCATAGAATCACAACAAAATCAACATCTCAACATAGAAATCATCAATTTAACATTCCATCATTAGTTTATCATAATCAAACAACCCTAATTCCCAAATTCACCAACATCAACATGTTAAATCAAAATTTAGGGATTATGAAACTTAGATTTATAGAAGCTAGTCCCACCCTTACCTTGTTATGAAGAAATCGCCCCCTTCAGCTTTTCCTCTTCTCAAGTTCTTCACCTTCTTCCTTGGCTCTGCTTCTCCTCTTTTCTCTTCTCTGTTTCACGTGAAAACACAACAAATGAAACCTCTTCACGCGTATACCTCTTTTTCTATTCCACTTCCCTCTTTCTTAATTTCCCATAATGCCCTTAATGCCATTTTAATTCTATTTAATCTATTAAATTATATTAATTCATTATAATTCAATAAAATAATAAAATTAAATTCTAGGCGTTACATTACTCATTGTCATTCCCTTGAATCTACATTCACGGAACAAACCTTTCCATTCATACCTTTTCTCTCCTAGTCACTCTCCTCAATTCTTTCACAATCCATAAGAGAAAAATGAACGACTCTGAACAACCCATACAAAGTCTTCCTCTTCCGATGCTAACGCCGTTTCAACTCATATTTTTGCACTCAAATATTCCACCACCTCATGATGTTGGCGCTAACAATCCTTCTGTTTGTACTCGCCGATGAGGTCCACGTGTAACAGACCAATCTCTTTCCCTTTCATATATGGGCTACCGACCGTCGAGCGAAAATTCACAGCCTCAATCATCTTCTCCAAAATGGAATCTTTAACATCACTGGCGACGTTTGATGCAAGAGTTGCCCAACAAAGTTCTAAATGTCGTTCGATTTGGTGACGAAATTTGACGTAATCTATCAATATTTGGTCATAAACATGAACACCATGCATGATAGGACACCAACGCTTTTGATGTATCCAAGATTGTTGAAGTGTGTGCATTGGAATCAAGATAGTGTGAAACTGGTACTTGTCGAGAAGAAAAAGAATATCAATTAGTTGTTTCTGTTGTTGGGACAAATGCTTGGTTGTTGCAAGCTTAAACCATTGAAATATTTTTGCAAGTCAACCATCATCGTAAGGGTGCCAAAAATAGGGTTCTTTATTTAGCATCAAATGTATGTTTCAGAGATTTCAAACAAATTATGATCAAATATGATAAAATAAGGTTAAATTTAGGCACAATAGAAAAACAGAAAGAAGGATACGTTAGTGATCGTCTTGACGCTAATAATAAAAATAAAAGTTTGCATTATTACTTTTAAGAAAATGCTAATTTAGCATGACCCAATAGTATAATTTCATGATTGCAAGGACTTGCCTAAAAAAAGTGATTGTAAGGACGAAATTGATTTAAACTAAAGGCTAAATTACATATTTGGTCCCTTAATTAATTTATGAGTTTCATTTTGGTCCCCTAATTAATAAACGTTCCGTTTTGGTCCCTTAATTCCATCTCCGTTTGCCAAATTGGTCCCTTCCGTCAATTTTTAACTTTAAATATCTAAGGTCGATCAATATTGTAGATGGTCCACCAAAAACATCATTAATTTTTTTAATCTTAACCATTTGATATTTTTGTTAAAAAGCACACAATAAGATCTTGAAGGTCTATTATATCTAGTAGGGAACCTCCACCAGCCAATGTTTTTCTACTTTTCTTCATCTTCTTCCTTTTGTTATCCAACTTCATCTTCATAGACCTCCATTAACTTCATCAATCTTCAAACCCAGAAAAAAAAAAAAAAAAAAAACCTTCAAACTCGAATCTAATTTTGAAATTCAAACCATGAATATTCTAATTTCCAAACTAGTTTCATCGCATTCTTGTTTCATTGCCAAAACTCATAGTGAATTGAATGAAAAAAAAAAATCAAACATCAATATCCGAAACCCACATAAATACCATATCAAAGATGAACAATACACAACATAACCCTCTTTTAGAAACACAACATAGCAGAACTTTTCCAAAATAAAACAAAAAATTCCATAAAACATGATTGTAATTGTACCCTAAACCAAAATCCAAAAGCTCAAATTATTTAAAAACAGATGTTCGAGTCTGTTTGGCAAAAATAGCGGATAGCTCACAAGCTAGTTGATAGCTTATAGTTTATGACTGATGACTGATGGCTGATAGCTGATAGCTTATAGCTGATTACTGATGACTTATGGCTGATAAGTTAATTGAAGTGTTTGGTAAAATTAGCGGTTCAACTAGCTGATAGATGTAAAATGTCATAAAAAGACATTTTTATATCATTCAATTTTTTATGAAGACAAGAACAACATACATTAATAATAATAATAATAATAATAATAATAATAATAATAATAATAATAATAATAATAATAATAATAATAATAATAATAACAACAACAACAATATCATTGTCATTTAAGTACGAATTAAGATAATCTTAACTACAATTATATTAATCCAAAATAATAATAAAAATAAGTCTATCGCCTAATATTTCATAATAAAGCAGCAATATTGTTACAAATTTCCTTTGTCTTTGTTGATCTCCCCTCTGGTCTTTCACTACATTGATTACCATCAACAATATCCGGAAGTTCATCATGAGGAAAAATCGCAAACCTGGATGAAGAAAGGAGAAGAAACAATGGAGGAATGGTGGAGAAGGAAAATGACGATATAGAGAGAATGAAGAAGCAGTAGAACCCATTTTTATCTCTCTTTGCATGATCGTTGGTATTCCCTGTATTTAATACATTTATTTTTTATTTTAAATTATAATAAAACATAAGGGGTAAAACTGGTATTTAAATAAAATAGTAAGGGTAAAAGAGGAAGAAAAAACAATAAGCTATAAGCTATAAGCTCAAACGCTACTTGAAATAGTGTCTGAGAAAATAAGCTATAAGCTCCTGAAATAAGCTATAAGCTCCTGACGAAAAGACTATTACCAAACAGGTCTTTTTTTGCCAGACAAGCTTATAAGCTATAAGCTATAAGACATAAGCTTGTTTCTGTGCCTTGTCAAACAAACTTGCATGACTCAAATACTCAAACCTCAAAACAAAGTCAATACTTTTAGACACTCTTCCACATGAATTAGTAAAACCACATGATTAGGTTATGAAAAAAGGGTAAAAAATAAAACACATTAAAGGTTATTCGACCCAACACATTTAATGATTTTATTCAAACTCATACATAACAGAATGTATTTGAACCAATCATGTCCCAAATTTCACAGAAATCAAGGGTTAGCATGTAGGAAAAATGGCAAGATTGAAAGAGAGAAAATTGGAAATTGAAAATAAATTGAAACAGATCTGGTTAAGGTGATAAAAACGGATCAAGGCATGGGATTGAATTCGTAAATCTAAGTTTGATTCAAATCTATATCTAAAATTTATTTTGCTTTGAGAGTTGTGGAGAGAGTTAGATAGTGAGAGCTATGAAGTATGGGGAGAGTTATGTAGGATTGTGTTTCTAGAATGAGGTCTATGGAGATAAGGATGTGTTTAAAGATGAAGATCTAAGAGGAAGAAGAAACACTGATGGAAAAAGTGTGTTCGTTTTGAGAGTTTTTTTTTTATATAGTTTTTACCTTTTTTTCTAATTCTGGAAAAAATTGAAGATGGATGAAGATAATGGAGGTCTATGAAGATGTAGTTGAATAAAAAAAGGGAAGAAGATGAAGATAATTAGAAAAAGATTGGCCGGTGGAAGTCCACGGCTAGATATAATAGACCTTCAAAATCCTATGGTGTACTTTTTGACAAAAATATCAAACGGTTGAGATTAAAAAATACTACAATATAGGACAAGTCAGTTCATTATATGACTTGAACAGATTCCACATATTCAAAGGCAATTTTATTTGGAGCATTTAGTTTTTTTTTTTTTTGACTTAGTTATTTGATAGTACAACGGCAGTTATTATATTAAGAGATTGATTATTTGAACTTGGACAGAGGCATTCCATTCTCTTCAAATTTAAATGGATTATTCTATTTATTAGTAGTATTTTTCACACTAAGGCTTTCTTTCTCTCCTAGTCACTCTCTCTTCTTACTTTTTTCGCAACCAATCCAAGAAAATAAACACCTCTCTAACACCATTTCAACGCATGTTTATCCCCGAGGCATCGAATTCTCCTCCACCTCAAGATATCTCCGCTAACAATCCATCCGTTCGTGGTCGCAGACGAGGACCACCACGTAGTGGACAGACCCCCATCCCTTTCATATGGGCAACCGATCGCCGAGCAAAAATCCACAACCTCAATCATCTCTTAGAAAACAGAATCTTTAACATCATCGGCGATGTTCAATGCAAGAGTTGCAAAACAAAGTTTCAAATGTCTTTTGATTTATTGGCGAAATTCAATGAAATCTCTCACTATTTGGTTAGAAACATGAACACCATGCATGATAGGGCACCAGAGATTTTGATGAATCCAAAATTGCCAAAATGTTTGCATTGCAATCAAGAAAATAATGTTAAGCCGGTAATTGCCGAGAAGAAAAAGAATATCAATTGGTTATTTCTGTTGCTGGGACAAATGGTTGGTTGTTGCAAGCTTGAACAATTGAAGTATTTTTGCAAGTACAACAGCCATCATCGAACAGGTGCCAAGAATTGAGTTCTTTATTTGACTTATTTTGAACTATGCAAACAACTTGATCCTTCTGGACCCTTTGATGCAAGATGGGAGTACTTTGTATTTATTATGGCTATGATGATCTATGAAGTTTTTTCTTTTTCTGTTATGATGTAAAGCTAGTTTTAAGGTTTGTGTGGTTATTTGATTTTTTGAATTCGCAGACTCTATCTAAAAGAATACACATTCAACAAGAACATGATGCATTTTCCTAGTCATTTTTATGATCTATTATGAATCCGAGTCAAATCTATATATACCAAGATTCCAATCGGAATTAGCACAGACAGCCCGTTAGAAGTCAGTCCCCAATTGTTTGTTGATGCACCGTCTTGTATTTATGATTTATTATCTCTTTCCCTCAGAAAAAATTTCGATCGAAGAATATGGTTCTGTGAGTTCCTTTCCTTAATGTTTAGTATATCTAAATTTTTGTATGCCATCAGGAGTATTGATGTCGATCCTTTGCATTTTATTGTTTATTCACGCTATTTCTTAGGTTTGTTATGAATAATTAGCAGTCAGCATTTGGGCATGGTTCGGTTCGGGATGAAAACTGAACCGAACCGAACTGAACTGTTTGGTAAATTTAAAATAACTGAACCGAACCGAACTGTTTGGATTTTGAACTGAACCGAACTGTTCCAAACCGAACCGAACTGTTTCGAACTGAATCGAACTGTTATTATTGGTACCATTGAAAAAATTCTCATGGGTATGTGTGTAAAATATTGATACGTTAATATATTTTTTTGGGGTCCTTACGTCATTGTATGAATGATCATGGATTTGTCATGAACAACCCTAGGCTGCAGGAGACCCCTTTTAACCACTTTAACTCGCATGTAGTGGTTACCACTGCCCCATAGAGTTACCAAGCTGTGCTAGCTAGCCAGTGACCGATCGTCTGGCTAAAGGACAACTAGCCCAATATGAGTGCACCAACAACAGTGAAGTTGTAAGTCACATTTTTTGACTAAAAATATTCCTTGTCATGAATTACCTTTCAAAGTAAACAAGGAATAATCAAAATATGATTGTTGGAATGAATACATAAGATTTGAGGGCAGTAGAGAGATTAGCAAACCAGCAACGTGGATCTTGTTTTAACCCGTACAGCGACTTGTGCAGCTTGCAGGCCATGCTTGGTTACGAAGCTGAAAACCATCGGAGGCATTTTTATGAAGACTTTTGATAACTCATTATTTTAGTATATTTTTAGTAATGTTTTTATTTAAGTTTTATTTTCATTTTACTACATTTCCATTTTATATAAGGTGGTAAACACTTCAAAGATTTAAGACTTGTTGACTAAACCAAGACCTAGGGCAATGAAGACTCTTTTCAATGATCAAGAATTGCAAATAAATGTTATGGTCGGTTTATAAAGTGTACTACATTATCGTCAAGTATTAATATTTACAAAAGTTCGTATCCGCGGTGATTGTGAAATTTCAACTTAATGACTACGATTATGATTAGGATATGTAACTTGGGTTGAACTCTGCAATGGTTAACGCACTTAACAAAATAAAAAAGATAAAACAACGATTAGGTCATGTTGGATTCCCTTCTCTTTCACTGCTACTTGGTATAGTTGGGTCCAATGTCTACAATTGCTTACTTAGTTTCACGACGTTTTAACAAAATAGTTAAGCTTAATGTCTTGGTACTTAATCTGCTTCTCCGGTCACAACACCCTAATGTCTAAGGTGATTATATAACCTTTTAAGGTTTGCTAAAACTTGAAATTCCTGGCAGGACTTGGTTCTAAACCGTAAAACAAAGTATGAAAACTAAATTTCAGAAGCAGAAAATTAAAGTGCAGAAAGTAAAGGAACACAGTTATTTGTTAACCCAGTTCGGTGCAAACTTCACCTACGTCTGGAGGATACCAATCCAGGAAGGAAATCCACTAAATAGTATTAATTCAAAGACTCAAGACACAACCCCTGTTCCCAGCCTTATCACTTAATCACTACCCGTATAGACTTCTACCTAGGAACTCCTAGATATAAGAACACACTTACTTCGTAATCAAACAATCACAGTCCCAGTGATTGTAAACTCTAAACAATTATGAAGACACTCTTCAAAATAACAAAAACATCACTTGTGCTTAAAAGCTTTAAGTGATTACAACTGAAAAACAAACAACCAACTCTAACAGATGAGTGGTGCACAAAAACAGAGCAACAGCTCACAGACTCAAAAACACTAAGACTCTTTTAATTCTTGAGATGAGCAAGTTCTTCAATAGCAAAGCCTTCTATTTATAATCTTCAGCAGCACATAATTCTTGAACCAAATCTTCAAAGATATAATCCGAGAATTCTTTAGAAGCAAATAGAAGCTCTTATTTATTCAGAAATATATTTTTCGAAGATTTCTTTGAAAATATATTCACGAATAACTGAAACAAATCTCCAGAACAAATCTTGAACAAATCTTGCGCAACAGTCTTCTAGAAACAAAGCTTGAATAAATCTTCAATTAAATCTTCAAAAGATACTGTGAAAGATTTAACAGAATTCAGACGCAGAAAACAGCTTCTGAAGGTCAACAAAAGTCAACTTCTGAAGACAGCTTCTGAAGGTCAACAAAAGTCAACGTCTGAAGGCAGCTTCTGAAGGTCAACAAAAATCAACGTCTGAACAGTGCGTCTGATGACCAGTTCAGCGTCTAATAAACAGTACCAGCGTCTGAAGACCATTCCAGCTTCTGATGAACAATAACAGCTTCTGAAACCCAATTTCTAGCTTCTGAAGACACAAAACAGCTTCTAGAGACGCATTGCTTGCACAATTTGATTTTACCAAACATGTAGCCAACCTTCAAATATCCAACAAAGCTCTTATCACAAAGATGGTAATAGAATATGTCAAAATTTATTACAGATTAAACACTTAAAATTAGGTCAAGCCCCAAAACAAGAGTTAATTAATAATCATTGTGGCCGAGATAAGTTTATGGACATTTGTAAACGCATGATAAGCATTAAGAATAATATTAACCAAATAAAACTAAGAAGCACAATTGCAATCAAATGTAACTCAAAAGATTACATGGTTGAAGTAGCTACGTAAAAGGTCATCTACTTAACCTTGCCTAGGAAATTAGCTACTCATACTAACTAAACATAAACAATTGAAAATGTAAATAAATACCTGTATAATGATCGTTGTGTGATGAATCCTTGCTTCCAGGATGCTTCCGGTCTCTCATAGCCTTTCCAAATCTCAATTTAGCCTATTTCTGATCGTCAGACTGTGTTTTTCAAATGAGGCAAAACATTTCTATATATAGCTGAGAATTTCCAATATTTTCGATAACTTCTGTGCTCGACGTGCACAATCTTGTGTCCATCGTGCATGAGAAGGTAGTTGTACACTTGACAAATTTTCCAGTCTGGCACGATGTGCATGCATCGTGCATCTACCCGTGGCTCGTAGTTGATCCTTTATATTTTCTTCATCCCTTGTCTCATTTCTCTTCACTGAAACGTATGAGGTGACTATATCCCAAGAATACAATTGATATATTGTGCAAGAAAACATAGCACGACCACATAGTTGTCTGGTTTGGGTGATTTTAAATGTTTCAAGGTCTTGTACGCCTAATAGCTCTAGCATGCAAAAATAAATAAAAATTAACAATGAAACAATATGTTGATAAGCTACTATTTGTAACAATGAAACAATATATAAGCTAAAAATTAAGAATTTATTTTTTTTGTATTTTGATAGAGAAATGCTAAGGATTTTGTGTATCTGCAATTGGTTTGTTAAGTTATTGACAATTTTATGTGTATATTTGTGCTATAAATTAAAATTACTACGAACCAAATAATTGAGAATGCCATTACTGTAATGAACCAAATTCTTCTCTAACTTCCCTTACTGTGTGTTAATAATGAGGATGTTGCTATCATGGTATATAAGAAGTAATGGACAAACACTACTGTTTTGGTTACATGAGATGATTTTTTTATAAAGTTGTGGTCATGGTTGATGCTTCTGTTCCAGGTATTTGCTTGGATCCATAATAGACATGAGTTTCGGAATGATGATAATACACATAGCAGCTTGAGCCTTGAGGGTTGTCTTGGTATCAAATGGATGTTGATAAGCTATAATTTGCAAAACTCTGTTGTGCAGATATGTATACATTAATTTAGCATTTCATTTGCAGTTGCTTAGTGCCATGTGCTTCTAACACTAATAATTTTTTATGCCTGTACTGTTTACAACTTTAATTTGACAATGGGTTGTGGAATCAATAAAACAAGCTTTTCATACTTCGTTAAGGAAAGCCATACAAGTTATTTGTCTCGCAGTTTTTTATTGCAAGTATATAGTTTTAGAAAGCATTCTCTTTCATGAGTCCAATTTATTGCTCTTTGAAACAATTTATGTAACTACTTTTTGCTGATTCATATGGATCAAGTTTTGAATTTTTTATTCTAAATTTGAAAACTCACAACTCTATCCATTCAATGTAACAATGAAACTCTACATTGTGTCGGAGGATAGTCATAACTCAACAGGATTGAGTTAAGGGTTAAAAGAACTATAGGTCCCGAGTTCAAACTCAGACGGGTAAAGGATAAAATTGTTAATCTAAAAACTAATTAATAACATTTGGCCATTTTAAAAAAAAAAAAACTGTATACTTTATAAAATTAAAAATTACAACAAAATAGGAAACATAAGAAAATCAAATTTTCAACATTACTTCTCTTGTTGTGCCTAAAAAAACATTACTATTTTTTTTTTTGAACAAAAGAAACATTACTACTCTTTTAACGAGAATGCAATATTACAAATGTTATTTTCTTGTGATAACCAATAACTAGAACTTCATGCACTTTTCCACTCGAGCTTTCCAACCCTTTTTCCACCTGTGATCTGCCAAATGTTAGTGGTATTACACTAAACTGGGGGACTAAGCCCAAGAAAGAAAATAATTTGACCAAAAAAATAAAACCTAGCAAAACAATATTTGAATACAAGAGAAAAAAGTGTAATAAACTACAATATAACTACTTTGTTTATTTCTCTTATCAAGTGAAATCAATATGATTCTACTCGTTGAAAATGGATTACGCAATGATGAAATTTATACAGTAAGGGAGAGTGAGTATTTAAATGAGTATTCAAAATTTAATCTTCTCAACACTTCTCTTATTTGCAACCGTTGAATCATCTTTACCAAAGATTAAGTTTCTACGTACCCTCTCATTAGAATTGGGCTCATATATACATGTTGGTTTGAATTTTGATGGTATCGACCTGGTTGATGTTTACCAAATAGACATAATTTATTTTTTGTTGCTAATTTTGGAGGCTAGGAGTATGTCATACTAGAAGGAGTATGTCATAATTTATCCCAGATTGATCATTTTAAAATTTAAAAACTTTGCTTTTTTTACCATTAATTAATTATGTATCAATCAAGATGAAATCTATTTCAATATGGAAAGTTACCTATGAAATCTTATGGTGACTGTGGTTTATTGCATAAATGTCCATGCTTCCAATTCACCCCACACATGTAACATAAATTACATCCACACCTGAAAAGACAAAATGAAGTTATTATAATTTTTTTCTTCATTTTCATCGTTATAACATTAGTAAGTAAGTGAAATAATAGTCTACATAATACAACATGCAGAGAATCTTAATATTAGACTACTAAGGATTTTTTTTAGTGAGATATTGACAAGTGTCACCTCTCTAGACAATCCACCTATTAAACATCTCATCTCAAATGTACCTTCTTTTTGCCGTTTTTGGCTTAACACGTGGCAGTATAGAATGGCAACAATTTTCTTCTTGGGCCTTTATCAAGTTCCTCAGCTCGGCCCAGTTACACACTAAATGGTTTTTGCTTTTAGAAGCAATTTTGGAGATACATCACTAGCTTAAATATATGGCATTTGAATGATTTTAATGTGTATTTAGTATTACTCATGATGAGACTGTAATATATTTGTGAATGTGTACATGTTTATATCTTAATAATAGACTAATTTAGCTCATACTTTTAGTAACAAACAATGGAAGTACAACTAAACACAAACAATCCACCTATTAATCATAAAATTTTGGAAGTGCAATTGTAGTCAAATTTAACTTTCACAATCATACAACTAAACACAAACCATGTACCAAGCAGACCGAAATTATTATGTTGCTTCTTTCTAACACACAAGGCCATCTTGGCAAAAATAAAAGCAATTTTTTTTTTGACAAATTATAATTATAATTGGAATACATGGTTGATCAGTTAGAACTTAGAATTATGCAAGATCTGGTGGTGGTTTTTTTCACTTTTGGATATACACAAGGGATGATATATATATATATATATATATATATATATATATATATATATATATATATATATATATATATATATATATATATATATGGCTTTAGAGGAAATTCTAACTTAAACACAACCTCAAATTAATTTTATTTGGACACACACTCACAAATGAAAAAAATTAAAAGATAATAGATTTAAATGATGTGATTAAATAATTTCTCTTTTAATTTTTTATATTTGGGTTTGTCCCTGTGGAAGAATCTCTCTACATTCTGATGTGAAAATGTATTGCACTTATATCTACAAGTGCATCTCAACCTCTTGCCTTTTGTTATTTGGTTGTGTCGCATCATTCGATAACAGTTTTGTTGCAATACTTGGTGTAAGCATAACGCTGATTCATTTTGCATTTGTTTTCAACTTCGTTATTTTATTTATTATCTATATTGATGAATTTTAAATATTAAGCGTCTCATTTTTTAAACTTCAACCATTTGGTTGATACACAACACTACATAATTTCGACATGTAATCATGTTCAACTTTTGAATTGTATAGTAGGTAGTTTAGCTACTTCAAGATTAATGCTTTGATTGTAGAATCATGTTGTATTGATAATTATTTTGTTCCCCTTTGCAATGCATTCAAAAACACGGGTATTGCAACATATATGGAATGGCATCAATTTCCTTCTTGGGCCTTTATCAAGTTCATCAGCTCGGCCCAGTTACACATCCAAGCCCAAGTTCCATGGTTATTCAGGTCAAACATATAATATAAACAAGAAAAACAACACAATCACAAATGTATTTTGCCTAAACTCGAAACAACTCAGCATTTGAAGATTCATTTATTCTCCCTTTCCCTTCTTTGTGAATGCCAAAACGAATCTAAAACATAGACAGACCTGCTACAGCCTATTTGATTCTCTTTTCTATCTAAACATGGAGAAGGCATGCTTTCTTTTTGCCTATGGGTATACACTAACTCTAAATCAATACAACCCTTTTTCAAATCCAAGCATCTTTCTGATTCATAAAATCAGAATCATTTCCTCATTGAATGCAATAATCAGAATCAAAATTTTCAACCCATCTCTCAACACAGATTAGTTTCCCATTGCGGCAATTTCAACACTGCTGGTGAGATTCGGTCCCCTTCCCTCCAATGTAAGTAAGAAATTTCAAATTCAAACCCTAATGTTGTTATGTATTTCTTTAATTTAATGATGTTTAATTTACATTGGTTTAACCCCAGCTGTCTAATTTTCTAATATATTTAATCATAACCTCAGTTCTTTGGTGTTCTATAAATGCTGAGTTTTTCTGAAGACTTATCCATTGCAATCTAACTTTACATTCTGAGAACTGCTTTTCTTATTTTCAAAAACGTTTTTCAAAATCAAGTCTCAGAATTTGATTGCAATCAAACTCTTTTCAAAATGACTAACATTTTTCAAATAATTTCTGAAATTAACTCATCTAAGTCAAGCTAGAGCCTTAAAGCTAAGGTTATTAGGCTCTGGACAGTTGGTGATTTCAACAAAAACACACTACCATTTTCTGTAGAAATGGTCCTCATCGATTCTGAGGTATTTCATATGTTTTATTCCAAGTTTTGTGCATTTTTTTTATTCACCAGCTGACATTCATTTTAATTACTTGACTTCTAATAATAACATTTTCATACTATTATATGTTAAGTCAACTTTTATTTTCATTCAATCTATTATAATGTCATATGTTGTGGTTGGTTTAGTTTGCATCCTAGATTCATACGTGCTTAATATTACAAAGTTAATCAACTTGCCATTACATATTTTTTTGGTCATATATATATTTGGTGTTTAAACAAGTCCATTTATTTGCTTAATTTTTTTTAGGGTGGTCGGATTCATGCTTCAATAAGGAAGACACTTTTGTATAAGTTTCAGAACGATGTTGTTGAGGGAAAGCATATGCTTTCGAGAATATGGAAGTGGCTTCCAATGGTGGAAGTTACAAAACTACCAAGCACTCCTACAAACTCAACTTTCAGTTTGGAACCAAAGTTATGCCACTTGCTGCCAGCACTATATCTGGATCACCTTTTAACTTCATCCCCATCTCAGATATCTATGGTGCCAATTTTGATAGTGACTACTTAGTTGGTTAGTCATCTTAAAAGTTAGAAAATCTTAGTTCGTTTTTTATTTGATTTTTTTTTGTAAGTTTGACTTCTAATACTTGAGTTTAACATATATTGTTGTAGATGTGGTCGGTATGCTCACTAGTGTTGGAACTGAGCGTGAGTACGATCGTAATGGAAAATCCACTAAGCTGAATGTCATTGCTCTTGTTCGGTTACCTATAACATGTGTACTTGGAAAAAAATCAAAAGGCAACTAATTTCCTAATATCACGACACACAATACCACATTCTACCTCCTACCCCATAATCCCACTTATTTGAGAAAGCAGTTAGCGGGAGCATTACTCCTTATCACTCTGAGACTCGGTTCTCTCTCCCTCACATTTCCTCCTTCATTGACGCTATACTTAGAAACAGAAAATAGAGAAAGAAATACACAAAGATAGTTGTGAGAGCTTAAATATAAAACGGAGAAAACAGAGCTTGGTATCCAAAGGGCTGTGACATGAATAATCAAGGACGTCGATCGGTTTTAATTTAGCTTTGATTCAAGAACTTGCAATCATTCTTCTTGCAAGAACGCTTCGTGGCTTGAAGCGTGTTAGAGAAAAAAATGGTCTTGAGGTAAGGACTTTTTCCCCATACGCTATACTAAGTACTAGGATGATGTTGTGAATTAGAAGTAGAAATTCTTGTCTTTTGAAGAGAAAAACAACTAAAATATATATTTAAGTGGTAAAATTTAATCTTTTATAAAAATTATTAGTTTTAATTATATTTTAAATGATATGTGTGTATGAGAATGTGACGTGGAATGATATATTTTATGTTATTATGATTTAATCATGTTCATGGTGATGTGGGATATACAGTGGCGGGATTTAGATTTCATTTTCATGATCTTGCATGGCATATGCATTTCTGTGTGGTGCCTTAGTGGCGGGTTAGATTCTGTGTTGTGCCTTAGTGGGGGCTGATTATATCCAGATCATATTGTTATAAGAGCATGCATATTACGCATAATTGCATTGAGTCATGTTATGTATTTGCGATTTCATAATCGATTAGACTATTTTATTGCAAAGAAAATGTGTGTGAATTTTTCTTAAAGTATGTGACATTGGATGTATTTTTCTTATTTCTTTTTGATTGAGATGTTTTGATACTATCTATTTTATAACTTTGTTTCTTGTGCTTTGAGTATGAACCAATTTGGATAAGGAAATTGACCCCTTACACCAACATTTTAGGTATCAAAGAAGACATGGTGTATGATTTGGTGTTTTGCTTGAAGCGCGTACGAGGACGGAATTGGGTTTTTGATTGGATTGTAATTATAGAAGTAACTTTGAAAGATATTTAGTTTAAGAATTTTAATTAAATTATGTTAAGAATTTTGTATAGGTTTTATTAAGAAAGTATTATTAATGAAAGAAAAAAATAGCAGTGTTTTTAGAAAAATGAGAATGAATTAGGCGTAATGTCTTGGATTAAAATTCGGGGCGTTACACTAATACTCATATCATTTTTTTTATGTTTTAATTCATAGGTACTCCACAAAGGTCTGAGTGATGGACGACACTGCCAATGCTGTTTTTGTGATATTTGATCGTGATGCCACCCTGTTATTCAACAAGACATGTGTTGATCTTTTGCAATCTCTTGCTGGTGCTGTTGAAGGTGTTTTTCCACCTGAAATCTCTGCTTTGGTCAACCGCAAATTCTTATTCAAGGTATAAATTATGACATTTCTCTTTTGAAACATGCTTCCATTAAACCACTTTTCACACAACAGAGTGAATAGAGATGATGATTTCTCCTGTAAGTGGATAAACACGCGGGAAGCCACTTCTAATATTCAAAACATTATTTATTTAATTTTGATCCAAAATACCAATTTCACTCTCATTTGATTAACATGAATGAAAGGTTGTGATTCAAAATACCAGTTTCACGTTCACTCTCACTTCGATGTTGTTTCGATAGTGGATGAAACATGTTGTCCCATCGTTGTTTAATTAAAGTCGCTACTTCTCGTCTTGGTCAAAGCTTCAAAAAATGACTCAAATAAAGAAAAGGGAAGATATTTGCAAAGAAACATTGGTCTTCCATTTTGCACCATCCAGAAAACCTTAAACATGTCTATTATGCAATCAAAAAATGCTTCTATGTTCACTTGGGTGATGCAATGTTGACGTGATTTGGCCTTTTTTTTTTTAAAGAATACGTGACTTGGTCTTGTACTTTGCAGAGTCACATTGAAGGTTATATGGATGGTTCCTTTTATTTTACTTTTTACTATTTTAATAAAGAACAGCAATAAATCGATAATTTAAAAGTAACTGACTTTTTGGTGGAAACAAAAAAAGTAATTGATTTTTACTGTGCAAAAATATCATTCCCACCATTTAGCATATTTGAACAAACTACACTGATTCCATGCATTTTATTAGGACAAGTGTGTTACATTGAACCTATACTCCTTTCCTTCAAATTCCAATACCATACATTATGTTTACATTGATAGACCTCTTTATTTGTTTCTAATATTTTTCTCTCTTATTAACTTTTTTTTTACTATATCCTTTTTTTCTCTTGTCCTAGTCAATCTATTTTCTTAATTGATTCACAACTCATCACCCATCCACAGAAACATGAACAACACTGTAACATCCTTTCGGTGTATGTTTCTCCCTGAGGCATCAAATCCTCCTCCACCACCTCAAGACGTCGTCGCTAACCGTCATGTTGTTCGTGTTCGCCGACGAGGTCCACCACGTAACGGTCCAATCCCAATCCCTTTCACATGGGCCGACCGCCGAGCAAAAATTCACAACGTTGGTCATCTTCTAAAAAATGGAATCTTTAACATCACAGGCAACTTTCAACGCAAGAGTTGTCAAACAAAATTTCAAATGTCGTTCGATTTGGTGGCGAAATTTGATGTAATCTCTCAATATTTGGTCACAAACATGAATACCATGCATGGTAGGGCACCGAGGATTTTGATGAATCCAAGATTGCCAAATTGTGTGCATTGCAATCATGAAAACAGTGTGAAGCCGATAATTGTCGAGAAGAAAAAGAATATCAATTGGTTGTTTCTTTTGTTGGGACAAATGCTTGGTTGTTGCAATCTTAAACAATTGAAGTATTTTTGCAAGTATAACAACCATCGTAGAACAGGTGCCAAAAATAGGGTTCTTTATTTAACTTATCTTTAACTTAACTTGTTCTGTCATTTTTTATATTTCATATTGAATTTGATTCAAATCTTTATATACACTATCCTCGTCAAAGCATATGACTTTGTGAGTTCCTTTATTTTATCTTTTTGAAGCAACTCAATTTTATTGATAGCAATACCCAACACAAGATGTGATTATGTAGCAAACAAATATTACACTTAATGAAAACACGAACGTCAAGTATATTGGTTTAGGCACCTTAAACAGTAACAAAAACCAACACACTCCACCAAATACAAAACCAGAAAACCGCAAAAACACACCCAAAACCCAGGCACACAGCAGACCAAACAGAGAAGGTCCCTACAACACCAGAAAGACCTGAACAAAACACCATTAGACACCTTAAAGCTACTGGTTCTAGCGACACAAATCACTGCTCCTTAAACATATCAATGAGTTCCTTTCATTGATGTGTAGTTAGTCTAAAATTTGTGTTTGGTTTCAGGAATAATGATGTAAGTTTACATTTCTTTTTTCATAAACTACAATTGGTTATTGTTTAGGCATATTTTAATTCAAAGGTATTTGATTTTTATTTTTTGGGTACGATTTTGTTATTTGATCTTGTGTATTCGCGGCAACAACATGACTTAGGAGTTTCTGTTAAGATACAACAAAATTTATTCTTGGTTTCCTGGACAGATTTTATTTCCAAGGCATTTGATTTGGTTATTATTTTTTTTTTGATGTGATTAGTTATTTGATCCTTGTGCACCACGTTACCTGAAAACTTTCCCATCTTGGCAAAAATAAAAGCAATTTGTTTTTTTTTTTTGACAAATTATAATTATAATTGGAATACATGGCTGATCAGTTAGAACTTAGAATTATGCAAGATCTGGTGGTGGTTCTTTTCACTTTTGGATATACACAAGGGATGATATATATATATATATGGCTTTTGAGGAAATTCTAACTTAAACACAACCTCAAATTAATTTTATTTGGACACACACTCACAAATGAAAAAAATTAAAAGATAATAGATTTAAATGATGTGATTAAATAATTTCTCTTTTAATTTTTTATATTTGGGTTTGTCCCTGTGGAAGAATCTCTCTACATTCTGATGTGAAAATGTATTGCACTTATATCTACAAGTGCATCTCAACCTCTTGCCTTTTGTTATTTGGTTGTGTCGCATCATTCGATAACAGTTTTGTTGCAATACTTGGTGTAAGCATAACGCTGATTCATTTTGCATTTGTTTTCAACTTCGTTATTTTATTTATTATCTATATTGATGAATTTTAAATATTAAGCGTCTCATTTTTTAAACTTCAACCATTTGGTTGATACACAACACTACATAATTTCGACATGTAATCATGTTCAACTTTTGAATTGTATAGTAGGTAGTTTAGCTACTTCAAGATTAATGCTTTGATTGTAGAATCATGTTGTATTGATAATTATTTTGTTCCCCTTTGCAATGCATTCAAAAACACGGGTATTGCAACATATATAGAATGGCATCAATTTCCTTCTTAGGCCTTTATCAAGTTCATCAGCTCGGCCCAGTTACACATCCAAGCCTAAGTTCCATGGTTATTCAGGTCAAACATATAATATAAACAATAAAAACAACACAATCACAAATGTATTTTGCCTAAACTCAAAACAACTCGGCATTTCAAGATTCATTTATTCTCCCTTTCCCTTCTTTGTGAATGCCAAAACGAATCTAAAACATAGACGGACCTGCTACAGCCTATTTTATTCTCTTTTCTATCTAAACATGGAGAAGGCATGCTTTCTTTTTGCCTATGGGTATACACTAACTCTAAATCAATACAACCCTTTTTCAAATCCAAGCATCTTTCTGATTCATAAAATCAGAATCATTTCCTCATTGAATGCAATAATCAGAATCAAAATTTTCAACCCATCTCTCAACACAGATTAGTTTCCCATTGCGGCAATTTCAACACTGCTGGTGAGATTCGGTCCCCTTCCCTCCAATGTAAGTATGAAATTTCAAATTCAAACCCTGATGTTGTTATGTATTTCTTTAATTTAATAATGTTTAATTTACATTGGTTTAACCTCAGCTGTCTAATTTTCTAATATATTTAATCATAACCTCAGTTCTTTGGTGTTCTATAAATGCTGAGTTTTTCTGAAGACTTATCCATTGCAATCTAACTTTACAATCTGAGAACTGCTCTTCTTATTTTCAAAAACGTTTTTCAAAATCCAGTCTCAGAATTTGATTGCAATCAAACTCTTTTCAAAATGTCTAACAATTTTCAAAGAATTTCTGAAATTAACTCATCTAAGTCAAGCTGGAGCCTTAAAGCTAAGGTTATTAGGCTCTGGACAGTTGGAGATTTCAACAGAAACACACTACCATTTTCTGTAGAAATGGTCCTCATCGATTCTGAGGTATTTCATATGTTTTATTCCAAGTTTTGTGCATTTTTTTTATTCACCAGCTGACATTCATTTTAATTACTTTACTTCTAATAATAACATTTTCATACTATTATATGTTAAGTCAACTTTTATTTTCATTCAATCTATTATAATGTCATATGTTGTGGTTGGTTTAGTTTGCATCCTAGATTCATACGTGCTTAATATTACAAAGTTAATCAACTTGCCATTACATATTTTTTTGGTCATATATATATTTGGTGTTTAAACAAGTCCATTTATTTGCTTAATTTTTTTTAGGGTGGTCGGATTCATGCTTCAATAAGGAAGACACTTTTGTATAAGTTTCAGAACGATGTTGTTGAGGGAAAGCATATGCTTTCGAGAATATGGAAGTGGCTTCCAATGGTGGAAGTTACAAAACTACCAAGCACTCCTACAAACTCAACTTCCAGTTTGGAACCAAAGTTATGCCACTTGCTGCCAGCACTATATCTGGATCACCTTTTAACTTCATCCTCATCTCAGATATCTCTGGTGCCAATTTTGATAGTGACTACTTAGTTGGTTAGTCATCTTAAAAGTTAAAAAATCTTAGTTCGTTTTTATTTGATATTTTTTTTGTAAGTTTGACTTCTAATACTTGAGTTTAACATATATTGTTGTAGATGTGGTCGGTATGCTCACTGGTGTTGGAACTGAGCGTGAGTACGATCGTAATGGAAAATCCACTAAGCTGAATGTCATTGCTCTTGTTCGGTTACCTATAACATGTGTACTTGGAAAAAAATCAAAAGGCAACTAATTTCCTAATATCACGACACACAATACCACATTCTACCTTCTACCCCTTAATCCCACTTATTTGAGAAAGCAGTTAGCAGGAGCATTACTCCTTATCACTCTGAGACTCGGTTCTCTCTCCCTCACATTTCCTCCTTCATTGACGCTATACTTAGATAAAGAAAATAGAGAAAGAAATACACAAAGATAGTTGTGAGAGCTTAAATATAAAACGGAGAAAACAGAGCTTGGTATCCAAAGGGCTGTGACATGAATAATCAAGGACGTCGATCGGTTTTAATTTAGCTTTGATTCAAGAACTTGCAATCCTTCTTCTTGCAAGAACGCTTCGTGGCTTGAAGCGTGTTAGAGAGGAAATGGTCTTGAGGTAAGGACTTTTTCCCCATACGTCTATACTAAGTATGTAACACCCATACTAACTTTAACTAGTATATTAGCATATGCGTTAAACTGATACTGGATACATTTAAAATTTTCAATAATGATAATACATCACAACGGAATGAATACAAGTTTACTCGTTTGTACAAATAATCCAATACTATTACAATACTTATACAATCGTCCATTAAGCTCCTGAGCTGGTACACAACGAGCAACTGTACTCCATCCAGTATCCCTCTGAAGAATCCCATCACGAACCTCTGACTTACCTGTAAACCTGCACCAGAAGGAATGAGATGAGACATAATGTCTCAGTGAGCTCCAGCCCCACCAACTGTTGGCAACCACAGGGAACCTAGGGTCGCCATGCCTACCTTGGCAATCTTGGGGAATTCCTATGATCGCCAAGTCTTTATCTTTAACCACGAAGGGTATCAGTCTGACTATAACTATAAGTCTGCCTATAACCATAACTGTAATCTACCTGTGACTATAACTATCAACCGCCTATAACTGTAACCTATCTGTAACTGTAATTCCTGTCTGTAACTATAACTTAGTGATCGAGGGGGAACCTAGAACCACTTTCAGATAACTGTCTATAACTATAACTGTGAATTTCCTGTGACTATAACTATAGCTGTCTATAACTATAACTATAATCTACCTGTAACTGTAACTTTGACTATAACTGTGAAACATAAAACAAATAAAGATGTTTTAGGTGTTTTATGTTAGCTGTTAGCGTTGAACAAACATGATTATCTGAGTTCATTTTACGGAGTGCGGCCCGGGTGGAGTAACCCCGAGGTACATCTCCCTATAACCCGGTGAAATTCCTATCATATCAGGCTAACACCGGACTCCACTATAAAACGTGTGGACAACCCTCTCGGAGAAGTCCCATCCGGCGAATCCCAGAGTCTGCTGAACACGCCCTGTAACTGTAAAACGTGCGAGCACGCCATTAGCTTTGATCTTTAATTCTTTAACTTTAACATATAAACAGGCATAAATGTTACTTTGATCATATAACAATCCTATAACACTTAACCTATAACACAAGGTTCTTAGCTTATCATTCTCATAAGCCACCTATAATTGCTGGAGAACCAACACTATAATCTCATCTGAAACTATGATTGCCAAAACATTCCTATTACCCTTGTATTCTAAACTGAATACATTTATAATATTGTTCACCTAATATAGGTTCTTGACTTATCAAGGCCGTGTGTTTTCCTTAAGAGTTTATCAACTCACGTGTAAGGGACCAATCCATTAAATCCTTACAATCATACTATAATTCTTGTTTTCCTATCAAGGATTCGACACATCGTTATCATATGCCGTTCTTAGGACTTAACTATTCATTTTATCATTGTTCCTACCTTTCCCACGCCTTGCGTATTCCTTGCTCCTATAATCTTTCAACCATTGGAAGCCTTTTTGGATGGGTTAAAATGGTGGATAATGTTTCTAAAATGTTTCAGGAGAAAACGGGAGTGAAAAACCTTGCCCACGCGCATCAGAACACCCAAAACAGCAAAGCTGTCAAGTGCTATCCTGATGCTGTCGCTATAGCCACGGCCTGTCGCTACAACGACTGTAGGTAAAAGTCTGAAAAATATGCTGCTCGCTTGTAGCGACGGCTGGTCAATTGAAGCGACCGTAGGCAGAAATCAAAAGTTGTCTGGTCGCTGTAGCAACGGTTGGTCGCTGTAGCGACCATGACAGTACAAAACTTGTTAAAAATCATGTTTTTCCACCATTTTTGCTCAATCCAAGTTACCCAAGCATCCAAACATGTTAGGAATGATTTTCTATTACAAAATGACAGTTTAAAACATATATGAGCAAGGAATTAGCAAGTAAAGGGATTAGGGTAAAAACACTATAACTTTACCTATGATGCAATACACAATAAATCTCACAAAGAGGGGTTCTAAAACCTCTAGGGAGCTCACCTCAAACTGGATTGGTGCTGGTTTAGCTTGCTTTCCAACTTTCCTCAAAACCCTAGCTCATAACCTTTCCTTTCTTCTTGCTTCCTCAACTTCTTTTCTTGCTTTAAATCTCCCCAAGCTAGCTTGTTTGCTTGTGATCCAAGAGTTGTGGAAGAAAATTGATGGATGATGCAAGGAAGGGGGAGGCGTGTGGCTAGAGAGAGAGGGAGAGGATTTTATGAATTGTAGAGAGAGAAGTGGAAGGAAAAAGTGAGGAAAATATCCTTGTTCCCCTTTTTAAATAATCCTTCCTTCCAAAATTACAACATTGCCATTGAGTTCGTTTAATTCCTGTAACACTGTTAAAAGTCACGTTTAAGCGGGATATTACAAAATACTAGGATGATGTTGTGAATTAGAAGTTGAAATTCTTGTCTTTTGAAGAGAAAAACAATTAAAATATATATTTAAGTGGTAAAATTTAATCTTTTATAAAAATTATTAGTTTTAATTATATTTTAAATGATATGTGTGTATGAGAATGTGACGTGGAATGATATATTTTATGTTATTATGATTTATATGTTTTTGTGATGTTGGGAATGAAATGTTAGATTTTTGATAAATTAAAGAAAGGAAAAAGATAGAAATGTGAGTTTTATTGAAAAGATGATCTTTAATCATGTTCATGGTGATGTGGGATATATAGTTAAATTTTGCGTGGTACCTCAGTGGCGGGTTAATGTCATATTTCTTTGTGGTGCCTAAGTGGCGGGATTTAGATTTCATTTTCATGATCATGCATGGCATATGCATTTCTGTGTGGTGCCTTAGGGGCGGGTTAGATTCTGTGTTGTGCCTTAGTGGCGGGCTGATTATATCCGGATCATATAGTTATAAGAGCATGCATCTTACGCATAATTGCATTGAGTCATGTTATGTATTTACGATTTCATAATCGATTAGACTATTTTATTGCAAAGAAAATGTGTGTGAATTTTTCTTAAAGTATGTGACATTGGATGTATTTTTCTTATTTCTTTTTGATTGAGATGTTTTGATACTATCTATTTTATGACTTTGTTTCTTGTGTTTTGAGTATGAACCAATTTGGATATGGAAATTGACCCCTTACACCAACATTTTAGGTATCAAAGAAGACATGGTGTATGATTTGGTGTTTTGCTTGAAGCGCGTACGGGGACGAAATTGGGTTTTTGATTGGATTGTAATTTTAGAAGTAATTTTGAAAGATATTTAGTTTAAGAATTTTAATTAAATTATGTTAAGAATTTTGTATAGGTTTTATTAAGAATTTATTATTAATGAAAGAAAAAAATAGCAGTGTTTTTAGAAAAATGAGAATGAATTAGGCGTAATGTCTTGGATTAAAATTTGGGGCGTTACACTAATACTCATATCATTTTGTTTATGTTTTAATTCATAGGTACTCCATAAAGGTCTGAGTGATGGACGACACTGCCAATGCTGTTTTTGTGATATTTGATCGTGATGCCACCCTGTTATTCAACAAGACATGTGTTGATCTTTTGCAATCTCTTGATGTTGCTGTTGAAGGTGTTTTTCCACCTGAAATCTCTGCTTTGGTCAACCGCACATTCTTATTCAAGGTATAAATTATGACATTTCTCTTTTGAAACATGCTTCCATTAAACCACTTCTCACACAACAGAGTGAATAGAGATGATGATTTCTCCTGTAAGTGGATAAACACGCGGGAAGCCACTTCTAATATTCAAAACATTATTTATTTTGATCCAAAATACCAATTTCACTCTCATTTGATTAACATGAATGAAAGGTTGTGATTCAAAATACTAGTTTCACGTTCACTCTCACTTCGATGTTGTTTCGATGGTGGATGAAACATGTTGTCCCATCGTTGTTTAATTAAAGTCGCTACTTCTCGTCTTGGTCAAAGCTTCAAAAAATGACTCAAATAAAGAAAAGGGAAGAGATTTGCAAAGAAACATTGGTCTTCCATTTTGCACCATCCAGAAAACCTTAAACATGTCTATTATGCAATCAAAAAATGCTTCTATGTTCACTTGGTTGTTTCTTTTGTTGGGACAAATGCTTGGTTGTTGCAATCTTAAACAATTGAAGTATTTTTGCAAGTATAACAACCATCGTATAACAGGTGCCAAAAATAGGGTTCTTTATTTAACTTATCTTAACTTAACTTGTTCTGTCATTTTTTATATTTCATATTGAATTTGATTCAAATCTTTATATACACTATCCTCGTCAAAGCATATGACTTTGTGAGTTCCTTTATTTTATCTTTTTGAAGCAACACAATTTTGTTGATAGCAATACCCAACACAAGATGTGATTATGTAGCAAACAAATATTACACTTAATGAAAACACGAATGTCAAGTATATTGGTTTAGGCACCTTAAACAGTAACAAAAACCAACACACTCCACCAAATACAAAACCAGAAAACCGCAAAAACACACCCAAAACCCAGGCACACAGCAGACCAAACAGAGAAGGTCCCTACAACACCAGAAAGACCTGAACAAAATACCATTAGACCCCTTAAAGCTACTGGTTCCAGCGACACAAATCACTGCTCCTTAAACATATCAATGAGTTCCTTTCATTGATGTGTAGTTAGTCTAAATTTTGTGTTTGCTTTCAGGAATAATGATGTTGGTTTACATTTCTTTTTCATAAACTACAAAACAGTTGATTCTTGGTTATTGTTTAGGCATATTTTAATTCAAAGGTATTTGATTTTTATTTTTTGGGTACGATTTTGTTATTTGATCTTGTGTATTCGCGGCAACAACATGACTTAGGAGTTTCTGTTAAGATACAACAAAATTTATTCTTGGTTTCCTGGACAGATTTTATTTCCAAGGCATTTGATTTGGTTATTATTTTTTTTGGATGTGATTAGTTATTTGATCCTTGTGCACCACGTTACCTGAAAACTTTGCCACAAATAGGAATTTCTGTGACTGTTATATCTATCCATTGTCAGATCCCAGTCTTACTCATTGTCATTCCCTTGAATCTACATTCACGGAACAAACCTTTCCATTCATACCTTTTCTCTCCTAGTCACTCTCCTCAATTCTTTCACAATCCATAAGAGAAAAATGAACGACTCTGAACAACCCATACAAAGTCTTCCTCTTCTGATGCTAACGCCGTTTCAACTCATATTTTTGCACTCAAATATTCCACCACCTCATGATGTTGGCGCTAACAATCCTTCCGTTTGTACTCGCCGATGAGGTCCACGTGTAACAGACCAATCTCTATCCCTTTCATATATTGGCTACCGACCGTCGAGCGAAAATTCACAGCCTCAATCATCTTCTCCAAAATGGAATCTTTAACATCACTGGCGACGTTTGATGCAAGAGTTTCCCAACAAAGTTCCAAATGTCGTTCGATTTGGTGACGAAATTTGACGTAATCTATCAATATTTGGTCATAAACATGAACACCATGCATGATAGGACACCAACGCTTTTGATGTATCCAAGATTGTTGAAATGTGTGCATTGGAATCAAGATAGTGTGAAACCGGTACTTGTCGAGAAGAAAAAGAATATCAACTAGTTGTTTCTGTTGTTGGGACAAATGCTTGGTTGTTGCAAGCTTGAACCATTGAAATATTTTTGCAAGTCAACCATCATCGTAAGGGTGCCAAAAATAGGGTTCTTTATTTAGCATCAAATGTATGTTTAAGAGATTTCAAACAAATTATGATCAAATATGATAAAATAAGGTTAAATTTAGGCACAATAGAAAAACAGAAAGAAGGGTACGTTAGTGATCGTCTTGACGCTAATAATAAAAATAAAAGTTTGCATTCCTTCAAAAAAAAAAGTTTGCATTATTACTTTTAAGAAAATGCTAATTTAACATGACCCAATAGTATAATTTCATGATTGCAAGGACTTGCCTAAAAAAAGTGATTGTAAGGACAAAATTGATTTAAACTAAAGGCTAAATTACATATTTGGTCCCTTAATTAATTTATGAGTTTCATTTTGGTCCTCTAATTAATAAACGTTCCGTTTTGGTCCCTTAATTCCATCTTTGTTTGCCAAATTGGTCCCTTCCGTCAATTTTTAACTTTAAATATTTAAGGTCGATCAATATTGTAGATGGTCCACCAAAAACATCATTAATTTTTTTAATCTTAACAGTTTGATATTTTTGTTATAAAGCACACAATAAGATCTTGAAGGTCTATTATATCTAGCAGGGAACCTCCACCAGCCAATGTTTTTCTACTTTTCTTCATCTTCTTCCTTTTGTTATTCAACTTCATCTTCATAGACCTCGAATCTAATTTTGAAATTCAAACCATGAATATTCTAATTTCCAAACTAGTTTCATCGCATTCTTGTTTCATTGCCAAAACTCATAGTGAATTGAATGAAAAAAAAAATCAAACATCAATATCCGAAACCCACATAAATACCATATCAAAGATGAACAATACACAACATAACCCTCTTTTAGAAACACAACATAGCAGAACTTTTCCAAAATAAAACAAAAAATTCCATAAAACATGATTGTAATTGTACCCTAAACCAAAATCCAAAAGCTCAAATTATTTAAAAACAGATGAAATTGCATGATTCAAATACTCAAACCTCAAAACAAAGTCAATACTTTTAGACACTCTTCCACATGAATTAGTAAAACCACATGATTAGGTTATGAAAAAAGGGTAAAAAATAAAACACATTAAAGGTTATTCGACCCAACACATTTAATGATTTTATTCAAACTCATACATAACAGAATGTATTTGAACCAATCATGTCCCAAATTTCACAGAAATCAAGGGTTAGCATGTAGGAAAAATGGCAAGATTGAAAGAGAGAAAATTGGAAATTGAAAATAAATTGAAACAGATCTGGTTAAGGTGATAAAAACGGATCAAGGCATGGGATTGAATTCGTAAATCTAAGTTTGATTCAAATCTATATCTAAAATTTATTTTGCTTTGAGAGTTGTGGAGAGAGTTAGATAGTGAGAGCTATGAAGTATGGGGAGAGTTATGTAGGATTGTGTTTCTAGAATGAGGTCTATGGAGATAAGGATGTGTTTAAAGATGAAGATCTAAGAGGAAGAAGAACACTGATGGAAAAAGTGTGTTCGTTTTGAGAGTTTTTTTTTATAGTTTTTACCTTTTTTTCTAATTCTGGAAAAAATTGAAGATGGATGAAGATAATGGAGGTCTATGAAGATGTAGTTGAATAAAAATAGGGAAGAAGATGAAGAAAATTAGAAAAAGATTGGCCGGTGGAAGTCCACGGCTAGATATAATAGACCTTCAAAATCCTATGGTGTACTTTTTGACAAAAACATCAAACGGTTGAGATTAAAAAATACTACAATATAGGACAAGTCAGTTCATTATATGACTTGAACAAATTCCACATATTCAAAGGCAATTTTATTTGGAGTATTTAGTTTTTTTTTTTTTAGTTAGTTATTTGATAGTACAACGGCAGTTATTATATTAAGAGATTGATTATTTGAACTTGGACAGAGGCATTCCATTCTCTTCAAATTTAAATGGATTATTCTATTTATTAGTAGTATTTTTCACACTAAGGCTTTCTTTCTCTCCTAGTCACTCTCTCTTCTTACTTTTTTCACAACCAATCCAAGAAAATAAACACCTCTCTAACACCATTTCAACGCATGTTTATCCCCGAGGCATCGAATTCTCCTCCACCTCAAGATATCTCCGCTAACAATCCATCCGTTCGTGGTCGCAGACGAGGACCACCACGTAGTGGACAGACCCCCATCCCTTTCATATGGGCAACCGATCGCCGAGCAAAAATCCACAACCTCAATCATCTCTTAGAAAACAGAATCATTAACATCACCGGCGATGTTCAATGCAAGAGTTGCAAAACAAAGTTTCAAATGTCTTTTGATTTATTGGCGAAATTCAATGAAATCTCTCACTATTTGGTTAGAAACATGAACACCATGCATGATAGGGCACCAGAGATTTTGATGAATCCAAAATTGCCAAAATGTTTGCATTGCAATCAAGAAAATAATGTTAAGCCGGTAATTGCCGAGAAGAAAAAGAATATCAATTGGTTATTTCTGTTGCTGGGACAAATGGTTGGTTGTTGCAAGCTTGAACAGTTGAAGTATTTTTGCAAGTACAACAGCCATCATCGAACAGGTGCCAAGAATTGAGTTCTTTATTTGACTTATTTTGAACTATGCAAACAACTTGATCCTTCTGGACCCTTTGATGCAAGATGGGAGTACTTTGTATTTATTATGGCTATGATGATCTATGAAGTTTTTTCTTTTTCTGTTATGATGTAAAGCTAGTTTTAAGGTTTGTGTGGTTATTTGATTTTTTGAATTCGCAGACTCTATCTAAAAGAATACACATTCAACAAGAACATGATGCATTTTCCTAGTCATTTTTATGATCTATTATGAATCCGAGTCAAATCTATATATACCAAGATTCCAATCGGAATTAGCACAGACAGCCCGTTAGAAGTTAGCCCCCAATTGTTTGTTGATGCACCGTCTTGTATTTATGATTTATTATCTCTTTCCCTCAGAAAAAATTTCGATCGAAGAATATGGTTCTGTGAGTTCCTTTCCTTAATGTTTAGTATATCTAAATTTTTGTATGCCATCAGGAGTATTGATGTCGATCCTTTGCATTTTATTGTTTATTCACGCTATTTCTTAGGTTTGTTATGATTAATTAGCAGTCAGCATAGGTATATAGAGAAATGCTAGATGATCATGGATTTGTCATGAACAACCCTAGGCTGCAGGAGACCCCTTTTAACCACTTTAACTCGCATGTAGTGGTTACCACTGCCCCATAGAGTTACCAAGCGGTGCTAGCTAGCCAGTGACCGATCGTCTGGCTAAAGGACAACTAGCCCAATATGAGTGCACCAACAACAATGAAGTTGTAAGTCACATTTTTTGACTAAAAATATTCCTTGTCATGAATTACCTTTCAAAGTAAACAAGGAATAATCAAAATATGATTGTTGGAATGAATACATAAGATTTGAGGGCAGTACAGAGATTAGCAAACCAGCAACGTGGATCTTGTTTTAACCCGTACAGCGACTTGTGCAGCTTGCAGGCCATGCTTGGTTACGAAGCTGAAAACCATCGGAGGCATTTTTATGAAGACTTTTGATAACTCATTATTTTAGTATATTTTTAGTAATGTTTTTATTTAAGTTTTATTTTCATTTTACTACATTTCCATTTTATATAAGGTGGTAAACACTTCAAAGATTTAAGACTTGTTGACTAAACCAAGACCTAGGGCAATGAAGACTCTTTTCAATGATCAAGAATTGCAAATAAATGTTGATGGTCGGTTTATAAAGTGTACTACATTATCGTCAAGTATTAATATTTACAAAAGTTCGTATCCGCGGTGATTGTGAAATTTCAACTTAATGACTACGATTATGATTAGGATATGTAACTTGGGTTGAACTCTGCAATGATTAATGCACTTAACAAAATAAAAAAGATAAAACAACGATTAGGTCATGTTGGATTCCCTTCTCTTTCACTGCTACTTGGTATAGTTGGGTCCAATGTCTACAATTGCTTACTTAGTTTCACGACGTTTTAACAAAATAGTTAAGCTTAATGTCTTGGTACTTAATCTGCTTCTCCGGTCACAACACCCTAATGTCTAAGGTGATTATATAACCTTTTAAGGTTTGTTAAAACTTGAAATTCCTGGCAGGACCTGGTTCTAAACCGTAAAACAAAGTATGAAAACTAAATTTCAGAAGCAGAAAATTAAAGTGCAGAAAGTAAAGGAACACAGTTATTTGTTAACCCAGTTCGGTGCAAACTTCACCTACGTCTGGAGGATACCAATCCAGGAAGGAAATCCACTAAATAGTATTAATTCAAAGACTCAAGACACAACCCCTGTTCCCAGCCTTATCACTTAATCACTACCCGTATAGACTTCTACCTAGGAACTCCTAGATATAAGAACCCACTTACTTCCTAATCAAACAATCACAGTCCCAGTGATTGTAAACTCTAAACAATTATGAAGACACTCTTCAAAATAACAAAAACATCACTTGTGCTTAAAAGCTTTAAGTGATTACAACTGAAAAACAAACAACCAACTCTAACAGATGAGTGGTGCACAAAAACAGAGCAACAGCTCACAGACTCAAAAACACTAAGACTCTTTTAATTCTTGAGATGAGCAAGTTCTTCAATAGCAAAGCCTTCTATTTATAATCTTCAGCAGCACATAATTCTTGAACCAAATCTTCAAAGATATAATCCGAGAATTCTTTAGAAGCAAATAGAAGCTCTTATTTATTCAGAAATATATTTTCCGAAGATTTCTTTGAAAATATATTCACGAATAACTGAAACAAATCTCCAGAACAAATCTTGAACAAATCTTGCGCAACAGTCTTCTAGAAACAAAGCTTGAATAAATCTTCAATTAAATCTTCAAAAGATACGGTGAAAGATATAACAGAATTCAGACGCAGAAAACAGCTTCTGAAGGTCAACAAAAGTCAACTTCTGAAGGCAACTTCTGAAGGTCAACAAAAGTCAACGTCTGAAGGCAGCTTCTGAAGGTCAACAAAAGTCAACGTCTGAACAGTGCGTCTGATGACCAGTTCAGCGTCTAATGAACAGTACCAGCGTCTGAAGACCATTCCAGCTTCTGATGAACAATAACAGCTTCTGGAGACACATTGCTTGCACAATTTGATTTTACCAAACATGTAGCCAACCTTCAAATATCCAACAAAACTCTTATCACAAAGATGGTAATAGAATATGTCAAAAGTTATTACAGATTAAACACTTAATATTAGGTCAAGCCCCAAAACAAGAGTTAATTAATAATCATTGTGGCCGAGATAAGTTTATGGACATTTGTAAACGCATGATAAGCATTAAGAATAATATTAACCAAATAAAACTAAGAAGCACAATTGCAATCAAATGTAACTCAAAAGATTACATGGTTGAAGTAGCTACGTAAAAGGTCATCTACTTAACCTTGCCAAGGAAATTAGCTACTCATACTAACTAAACATAAACAATTGAAAATGTAAATAAATACCTGTATAATGATCGTTGTGTGATGAATCCTTGCTTCCAAGATGCTTCCGGTCTCTCATAGCCTTTCCAAATCTCAATTTAGCCTATTTCTGATCGTCAGACTGTGTTTTTCAAATGAGGCAAAACATTTCTATATATAGCTGAGAATTTCCAATATTTTCGATAACTTCTGTGCTCGACGTGCACAATCTTGTGTCCATCGTGCATGAGAAGGTAGTTGTACACTTGACAAATTTTCCAGTCTGGCACGATGTGCATGCATCGTGCATCTACCCGTGGCTCGTAGTTGATCCTTTATATTTTCTTCATCCCTTGTCCCATTTCTCTTCACTGAAACGTATGAGGTGACTATATCCCAAGAATACAATTGATATATTGTGCAAGAAAACATAGCACGACCACATAGTTGTCTGGTTTGGGTGATTTTAAATGTTTCAAGGTCTTGTACGCCTAATAGCTCTAGCATGCAAAAATAAATAAAAATTAACAATGAAACAATATGTTGATAAGCTACTATTTGTAACAATGAAACAATATATAAGCTAAAAATTAAGAATTTATTTTTTTTGTATTTTGATAGAGAAATGCTAAGGATTTTGTGTATCTGCAATTGGTTTGTTAAGTTATTGACAATTTTATGTGTATATTTGTGCTATAAATTAAAATTACTACGAACCAAATAATTGAGAATGCCATTACTGTAATGAACCAAATTCTTCTCTAACTTCCCTTACTGTGTGTTAATAATGAGGATGTTGCTATCATGTATATAAGAAGTAATGGACAAACACTACTGTTTTGGTTACATGAGATGATTTTTTTATAAAGTTGTGGTCATGGTTGATGCTTCTGTTCCAGGTATTTGCATGGATCCATAATAGACATGAGTTTCGGAATGATGATAATACACATAGCAGCTTGAGCCTTGAGGGTTGTCTTGGTATCAAATGGATGTTGATAAGCTATAATTTGCAAAACTCTGTTGTGCAGATATGTATACATTAATTTAGCATTTCATTTGCAGTTGCTTAGTGCCATGTGCTTCTAACACTAATAATTTTTTATGCCTGTACTGTTTACAACTTTAATTTGACAATGGGTTGTGGAATCAATAAAACAAGCTTTTCATACTTCGTTATGGAAAGCCATACAAGTTATTTGTCTCGCAGTTTTTTATTGCAAGTATATAGTTTTAGAAAGCATTCTCTTTCATGAGTCCAATTTATTGCTCTTTGAAACAATTTATGTAACTACTTTTTGCTGATTCATATGGATCAAGTTTTGAATTTTTTATTCTAAATTTGAAAACTCACAACTCTATCCATTCAATGTAACAATGAAACTCTACATTGTGTCGGAAGATAGTCATAACTCAACAGGATTGAGTTAAGGGTTAAAAGAACTATAGGTCCCGAGTTCAAACTCAGACGGGTAAAGGATAAAATTGTTAATCTAAAAACTAATTAATAACATTTGGCCATTTTTTTAAAAAAAAAAAAAAACTCTACACTTTATAAAATTAAAAATTACAACAAAATAGGAAACATAAGAAAATCAAATTTTCAACATTACTTCTCTTGTTGTGCCTAAAAAAACATTACTATTTTTTTTTTTTTTTGAACAAAAGAAACATTACTACTCTTTTAGCGAGAATGCAATATTACAAATGTTATTTTCTTGTGATAACCAATAACTAGAACTTCATGCACTTTTCCACTCGAGCTTTCCAACCCTTTTTCCACCTGTGATCTGCCAAATGTTAGTGGTATTACACTAAACTGGGGGACTAAGCCCAAGAAAGAAAATAATTTGACCAAAAAAATAAAACCTAGCAAAACAATATTTGAATACAAGAGAAAAAAGTGTAATAAACTACAATATAACTACTTTGTTTATTTCTCTTATCAAGTGAAATCAATATGATTCTACTCGTTGAAAATGGATTACGCAATGATGAAATTTATACAGTAAGGGAGAGTGAGTATTTAAATGAGTATTCAAAATTTAATCTTCTCAACACTTCTCTTATTTGCAACCGTTGAATCATCTTTACCAAAGATTAAGTTTCTACGTACCCTCTCATTAGAATTGGGCTCATATATACATGTTGGTTTGAATTTTGATGGTATCGACCTGGTTGATGTTTACCAAATAGACATAATTTATTTTTTGTTGCTAATTTTGGAGGCTAGGAGTATGTCATACTAGAAGGAGTATGTCATAATTTATCCCAGATTGATCATTTTAAAATTTAAAAACTTTGCTTTTTTTACCATTAATTAATTATGTATCAATCAAGATGAAATCTATTTCAATATGGAAAGTTACCTATGAAATCTTATGGTGACTGTGGTTTATTGCATAAATGTCCATGCTTCCAATTCTCCCCACACATGTAACATAAATTACATCCACACCTGAAAAGACAAAATGAAGTTATTATAATTTTTTTCTTCATTTTCATCGTTATAACATTAGTAAGTAAGTGAAATAATAGTCTACATAATACAACATGCAGAGAATCTTAATATTAGACTACTAAGGATTTTTTTTAGTGAGATATTGACAAGTGTCACCTCTCTAGACAATCCACCTATTAAACATCTCATCTCAAATGTACCTTCTTTTTGCCGTTTTTGGCTTAACACGTGGCAGTATAGAATGGCAACAATTTTCTTCTTGGGCCTTTATCAAGTTCCTCAGCTCGGCCCAGTTACACACTAAATGGTTTTTGCTTTTAGAAGCAATTTTGGAGATACATCACTAGCTTAAATATATGGCATTTGAATGATTTTAATGTGTATTTAGTATTACTCATGATGAGACTGTAATATATTTGTGAATGTGTACATGTTTATATCTTAATAATAGACTAATTTAGCTCATACTTTTAGTAACAAACAATGGAAGTACAACTAAACACAAACAATCCACCTATTAATCATAAAATTTTGGAAGTGCAATTGTAGCCAAATTTAACTTTCACAATCATACAACTAAACACAAACCATGTACCAAGCAGACCGAAATTATTATGTTGCTTCTTTCTAACACACAAGGCCATCTTGGCAAAAATAAAAGCAATTTTTTTTTGACAAATTATAATTATAATTGGAATACATGGTTGATCAGTTAGAACTTAGAATTATGCAAGATCTGGTGGTGGTTTTTTTCACTTTTGGATATACACAAGGGATGATATATATATATATATATATATATATATATATATATATATGGCTTTAGAGGAAATTCTAACTTAAACACAACCTCAAATTAATTTTATTTGGACACACACTCACAAATGAAAAAAATTAAAAGATAATAGATTTAAATGATGTGATTAAATAATTTCTCTTTTAATTTTTTATATTTGGGTTTGTCCCTGTGGAAGAATCTCTCTACATTCTGATGTGAAAATGTATTGCACTTATATCTACAAGTGCATCTCAACCTCTTGCCTTTTGTTATTTGGTTGTGTCGCATCATTCGATAACAGTTTTGTTGCAATACTTGGTGTAAGCATAATGCTGATTCATTTTGCATTTGTTTTCAACTTCGTTATTTTATTTATTATCTATATTGATGAATTTTAAATATTAAGCGTCTCATTTTTTAAACTTCAACCATTTGGTTGATACACAACACTACATAATTTCGACATGTAATCATGTTCAACTTTTGAATTGTATAGTAGGTAGTTTAGCTACTTCAAGATTAATGCTTTGATTGTAGAATCATGTTGTATTGATAATTATTTTGTTCCCCTTTGCAATGCATTCAAAAACACGGGTATTGCAACATATATAGAATGGCATCAATTTCCTTCTTGGGCCTTTATCAAGTTCATCAGCTCGGCCCAGTTACACATCCAAGCCCAAGTTCCATGGTTATTCAGGTCAAACATATAATATAAACAAGAAAAACAACACAATCACAAATGTATTTTGCCTAAACTCAAAACAACTCAGCATTTGAAGATTCATTTATTCTCCCTTTCCCTTCTTTGTGAATGCCAAAACGAATCTAAAACATAGACAGACCTGCTACAGCCTATTTGATTCTCTTTTCTATCTAAACATGGAGAAGGCATGCTTTCTTTTTGCCTATGGGTATACACTAACTCTAAATCAATACAACCCTTTTTCAAATCCAAGCATCTTTCTGATTCATAAAATCAGAATCATTTCCTCATTGAATGCAATAATCAGAATCAAAATTTTCAACCCATCTCTCAACACAGATTAGTTTCCCATTGCGGCAATTTCAACACTGCTGGTGAGATTCGGTCCCCTTCCCTCCAATGTAAGTATGAAATTTCAAATTCAAACCCTAATGTTGTTATGTATTTCTTTAATTTAATGATGTTTAATTTACATTGGTTTAACCCCAGCTGTCTAATTTTCTAATATATTTAATCATAACCTCAGTTCTTTGGTGTTCTATAAATGCTGAGTTTTTCTGAAGACTTATCCATTGCAATCTAACTTTACATTCTGAGAACTGCTTTTCTTATTTTCAAAAACGTTTTTCAAAATCAAGTCTCAGAATTTGATTGCAATCAAACTCTTTTCAAAATGACTAACATTTTTCAAATAATTTCTGAAATTAACTCATCTAAGTCAAGCTAGAGCCTTAAAGCTAAGGTTATTAGGCTCTGGACAGTTGGTGATTTCAACAAAAACACACTACCATTTTCTGTAGAAATGGTCCTCATCGATTCTGAGGTATTTCATATGTTTTATTCCAAGTTTTGTGCATTTTTTTTATTCACCAGCTGACATTCATTTTAATTACTTGACTTCTAATAATAACATTTTCATACTATTATATGTTAAGTCAACTTTTATTTTCATTCAATCTATTATAATGTCATATGTTGTGGTTGGTTTAGTTTGCATCCTAGATTCATACGTGCTTAATATTACAAAGTTAATCAACTTGCCATTACATATTTTTTTGGTCATATATATATTTGGTGTTTAAACAAGTCCATTTATTTGCTTAATTTTTTTTAGGGTGGTCGGATTCATGCTTCAATAAGGAAGACACTTTTGTATAAGTTTCAGAACGATGTTGTTGAGGGCAAAGCATATGCTTTCGAGAATATGGAAGTGGCTTCCAATGGTGGAAGTTACAAAATTACCAAGCACTCCTACAAACTCAACTTTCAGTTTGGAACCAAAGTTATGCCACTTGCTGCCAGCACTATATCTGGATCACCTTTTAACTTCATCCCCATCTCAGATATCTATGGTGCCAATTTTGATAGTGACTACTTAGTTGGTTAGTCATCTTAAAAGTTAGAAAATCTTAGTTCGTTTTTTATTTGATTTTTTTTTGTAAGTTTGACTTCTAATACTTGAGTTTAACATATATTGTTGTAGATGTGGTCGGTATGCTCACTAGTGTTGGAACTGAGCGTGAGTACGATCGTAATGGAAAATCCACTAAGCTGAATGTCATTGCTCTTGTTCGGTTACCTATAACATGTGTACTTGGAAAAAATTCAAAAGGCAACTAATTTCCTAATATCACGACACACAATACCACATTCTACCTCCTACCCCATAATCCCACTTATTTGAGAAAGCAGTTAGCGGGAGCATTACTCCTTATCACTCTGAGACTCGGTTCTCTCTCCCTCACATTTCCTCCTTCATTGACGCTATACTTAGAAACAGAAAATAGAGAAAGAAATACACAAAGATAGTTGTGAGAGCTTAAATATAAAACGGAGAAAACAGAGCTTGGTATCCAAAGGGCTGTGACATGAATAATCAAGGACGTCGATCGGTTTTAATTTAGCTTTGATTCAAGAACTTGCAATCCTTCTTCTTGCAAGAACGCTTCGTGGCTTGAAGCGTGTTAGAGAAAAAAATGGTCTTGAGGTAAGGACTTTTTCCCCATACGCTATACTAAGTACTAGGATGATGTTGTGAATTAGAAGTAGAAATTCTTGTCTTTTGAAGAGAAAAACAACTAAAATATATATTTAAGTGGTAAAATTTAATCTTTTATAAAAATTATTAGTTTTAATTATATTTTAAATGATATGTGTGTATGAGAATGTGACGTGGAATGATATATTTTATGTTATTATGATTTATATGTTTTTATTGAAAAGATTGTCTTTAATCATGTTCATGGTGATGTGGGATATACAGTGGCGGGTTCATGTCATATTTCTTTGTGGTGCCTAAGTGGCGGGATTTAGATTTCATTTTCATGATCTTGCATGGCATATGCATTTCTGTGTGGTGCCTTAGTGGCGGGTTAGATTCTGTGTTGTGCCTTAGTGGGGGCTGATTATATCCGGATCATATTGTTATAAGAGCATGCATATTACGCATAATTGCATTGAGTCATGTTATGTATTTGCGATTTCATAATCGATTAGACTATTTTATTGCAAAGAAAATGTGTGTGAATTTTTCTTAAAGTATGTGACATTGGATGTATTTTTCTTATTTCTTTTTGATTGAGATGTTTTGATACTATCTATTTTATAACTTTGTTTCTTGTGCTTTGAGTATGAACCAATTTGGATAAGGAAATTGACCCCTTACACCAACATTTTAGGTATCAAAGAAGACATGGTGTATGATTTGGTGTTTTGCTTGAAGCGCGTACGAGGACGGAATTGGGTTTTTGATTGGATTGTAATTATAGAAGTAACTTTGAAAGATATTTAGTTTAAGAATTTTAATTAAATTATGTTAAGAATTTTGTATAGGTTTTATTAAGAAAGTATTATTAATGAAAGAAAAAAATAGCAGTGTTTTTAGAAAAATGAGAATGAATTAGGCGTAATGTCTTGGATTAAAATTCGGGGCGTTACACTAATACTCATATCATTTTGTTTATGTTTTAATTCATAGGTACTCCACAAAGGTCTGAGTGATGGACGACACTGCCAATGTTGTTTTTGTGATATTTGATCGTGATGCCACCCTGTTATTCAACAAGACATGTGTTGATCTTTTGCAATCTCTTGCTGGTGCTGTTGAAGGTGTTTTTCCACCTGAAATCTCTGCTTTGGTCAACCGCACATTCTTATTCAAGGTATAAATTATGACATTTCTCTTTTGAAACATGCTTCCATTAAACCACTTTTCACACAACAGAGTGAATAGAGATGATGATTTCTCCTGTAAGTGGATAAACACGCGGGAAGCCACTTCTAATATTCAAAACATTATTTATTTTGATCCAAAATACCAATTTCACTCTCATTTGATTAACATGAATGAAAGGTTGTGATTCAAAATACCAGTTTCACGTTCACTCTCACTTCGATGTTGTTTCGATAGTGGATGAAACATGTTGTCCCATCGTTGTTTAATTAAAGTCGCTACTTCTCGTCTTGGTCAAAGCTTCAAAAAATGACTCAAATAAAGAAAAGGGAAGATATTTGCAAAGAAACATTGGTCTTCCATTTTGCACCATCCAGAAAACCTTAAACATGTCTATTATGCAATCAAAAAATGCTTCTATGTTCACTTGGGTGATGCAATGTTGACGTGATTTGGCCTTTTTTTTTTAAAAGAATACGTGACTTGGTCTTGTACTTTGCAGAGTCACATTGAAGGTTATATGGATGGTTCCTTTTATTTTACTTTTTACTATTTTAATAAAGAACAGCAATAAATCGATAATTTAAAAGTAACTGACTTTTTGGTGGAAACAAAAAAAGTAATTGATTTTTACTGTGCAAAAATATCATTCCCACCATTTAGCATATTTGAACAAACTACACTGATTCCATGCATTTTATTAGGACAAGTGTGTTACATTGAACCTATACTCCTTTCCTTCAAATTCCAATACCATACATTATGTTTACATTGATAGACCTCTTTATTTGTTTCTAATATTTTTCTCTCTTATTAACTTTTTTTTTACTATATCCTTTTTTTCTCTTGTCCTAGTCAATCTATTTTCTTAATTGATTCACAACTCATCACCCATCCACAGAAACATGAACAACACTGTAACATCCTTTCGGTGTATGTTTCTCCCTGAGGCATCAAATCCTCCTCCACCACCTCAAGACGTCGCCGCTAACCGTCATGTTGTTCGTGTTCGCCGACGAGGTCCACCACGTAACGGTCCAATCCCAATCCCTTTCACATGGGCCGACCGCCGAGCAAAAATTCACAACGTTGGTCATCTTCTAAAAAATGGAATCTTTAACATCACAGGCAACTTTCAACGCAAGAGTTGTCAAACAAAATTTCAAATGTCGTTCGATTTGGTGGCGAAATTTGATGTAATCTCTCAATATTTGGTCACAAACATGAATACCATGCATGGTAGGGCACCGAGGATTTTGATGAATCCAAGATTGCCAAATTGTGTGCATTGCAATCATGAAAACAGTGTGAAGCCGATAATTGTCGAGAAGAAAAAGAATATCAATTGGTTGTTTCTTTTGTTGGGACAAATGCTTGGTTGTTGCAATCTTAAACAATTGAAGTATTTTTGCAAGTATAACAACCATCGTAGAACAGGTGCCAAAAATAGGGTTCTTTATTTAACTTATCTTTAACTTAACTTGTTCTGTCATTTTTTATATTTCATATTGAATTTGATTCAAATCTTTATATACACTATCCTCGTCAAAGCATATGACTTTGTGAGTTCCTTTATTTTATCTTTTTGAAGCAACTCAATTTTATTGATAGCAATACCCAACACAAGATGTGATTATGTAGCAAACAAATATTACACTTAATGAAAACACGAACGTCAAGTATATTGGTTTAGGCACCTTAAACAGTAACAAAAACCAACACACTCCACCAAATACAAAACCAGAAAACCGCAAAAACACACCCAAAACCCAGGCACACAGCAGACCAAACAGAGAAGGTCCCTACAACACCAGAAAGACCTGAACAAAACACCATTAGACACCTTAAAGCTACTGGTTCTAGCGACACAAATCACTGCTCCTTAAACATATCAATGAGTTCCTTTCATTGATGTGTAGTTAGTCTAAAATTTGTGTTTGGTTTCAGGAATAATGATGTAAGTTTACATTTCTTTTTTCATAAACTACAATTGGTTATTGTTTAGGCATATTTTAATTCAAAGGTATTTGATTTTTATTTTTTGGGTACGATTTTGTTATTTGATCTTGTGTATTCGCGGCAACAACATGACTTAGGAGTTTCTGTTAAGATACAACAAAATTTATTCTTGGTTTCCTGGACAGATTTTATTTCCAAGGCATTTGATTTGGTTATTATTTTTTTTTTGATGTGATTAGTTATTTGATCCTTGTGCACCACGTTACCTGAAAACTTTCCCATCTTGGCAAAAATAAAAGCAATTTGTTTTTTTTTTTGACAAATTATAATTATAATTGGAATACATGGCTGATCAGTTAGAACTTAGAATTATGCAAGATCTGGTGGTGGTTTTTTTCACTTTTGGATATACACAAGGGATGATATATATATATATATATATATATATATATATATATATATATATATATATATATATATATATGGCTTTTGAGGAAATTCTAACTTAAACACAACCTCAAATTAATTTTATTTGGACACACACTCACAAATGAAAAAAATTAAAAGATAATAGATTTAAATGATGTGATTAAATAATTTCTCTTTTAATTTTTTATATTTGGGTTTGTCCCTGTGGAAGAATCTCTCTACATTCTGATGTGAAAATGTATTGCACTTATATCTACAAGTGCATCTCAACCTCTTGCCTTTTGTTATTTGGTTGTGTCGCATCATTCGATAACAGTTTTGTTGCAATACTTGGTGTAAGCATAACGCTGATTCATTTTGCATTTGTTTTCAACTTCGTTATTTTATTTATTATCTATATTGATGAATTTTAAATATTAAGCGTCTCATTTTTTAAACTTCAACCATTTGGTTGATACACAACACTACATAATTTCGACATGTAATCATGTTCAACTTTTGAATTGTATAGTAGGTAGTTTAGCTACTTCAAGATTAATGCTTTGATTGTAGAATCATGTTGTATTGATAATTATTTTGCTCCCCTTTGCAATGCATTCAAAAACACGGGTATTGCAACATATATAGAATGGCATCAATTTCCTTCTTAGGCCTTTATCAAGTTCATCAGCTCGGCCCAGTTACACATCCAAGCCCAAGTTCCATGGTTATTCAGGTCAAACATATAATATAAACAATAAAAACAACACAATCACAAATGTATTTTGCCTAAACTCAAAACAACTCGGCATTTCAAGATTCATTTATTCTCCCTTTCCCTTCTTTGTGAATGCCAAAACGAATCTAAAACATAGACGGACCTGCTACAGCCTATTTGATTCTCTTTTCTATCTAAACATGGAGAAGGCATGCTTTCTTTTTGCCTATGGGTATACACTAACTCTAAATCAATACAACCCTTTTTCAAATCCAAGCATCTTTCTGATTCATAAAATCAGAATCATTTCCTCATTGAATGCAATAATCAGAATCAAAATTTTCAACCCATCTCTCAACACAGATTAGTTTCCCATTGCGGCAATTTCAACACTGCAGGTGAGATTCGGTCCCCTTCCCTCCAATGTAAGTATGAAATTTCAAATTCAAACCCTGATGTTGTTATGTATTTCTTTAATTTAATAATGTTTAATTTACATTGGTTTAACCTCAGCTGTCTAATTTTCTAATATATTTAATCATAACCTCAGTTCTTTGGTGTTCTATAAATGCTGAGTTTTTCTGAAGACTTATCCATTGCAATCTAACTTTACAATCTGAGAACTGCTCTTCTTATTTTCAAAAACGTTTTTCAAAATCCAGTCTCAGAATTTGATTGCAATCAAACTCTTTTCAAAATGTCTAACATTTTTCAAAGAATTTCTGAAATTAACTCATCTAAGTCAAGCTGGAGCCTTAAAGCTAAGGTTATTAGGCTCTGGACAGTTGGAGATTTCAACAGAAACACACTACCATTTTCTGTAGAAATGGTCCTCATCGATTCTGAGGTATTTCATATGTTTTATTCCAAGTTTTGTGCATTTTTTTTATTCACCAGCTGACATTCATTTTAATTACTTTACTTCTAATAATAACATTTTCATACTATTATATGTTAAGTCAACTTTTATTTTCATTCAATCTATTATAATGTCATATGTTGTGGTTGGTTTAGTTTGCATCCTAGATTCATACGTGCTTAATATTACAAAGTTAATCAACTTGCCATTACATATTTTTTTGGTCATATATATATTTGGTGTTTAAACAAGTCCATTTATTTGCTTAATTTTTTTTAGGGTGGTCGGATTCATGCTTCAATAAGGAAGACACTTTTGTATAAGTTTCAGAACGATGTTGTTGAGGGAAAGCATATGCTTTCGAGAATATGGAAGTGGCTTCCAATGGTGGAAGTTACAAAACTACCAAGCACTCCTACAAACTCAACTTCCAGTTTGGAACCAAAGTTATGCCACTTGCTGCCAGCACTATATCTGGATCACCTTTTAACTTCATCCTCATCTCAGATATCTCTGGTGCCAATTTTGATAGTGACTACTTAGTTGGTTAGTCATCTTAAAAGTTAAAAAATCTTAGTTCGTTTTTATTTGATATTTTTTTTTTAAGTTTGACTTCTAATACTTGAGTTTAACATATATTGTTGTAGATGTGGTCGGTATGCTCACTGGTGTTGGAACTGAGCGTGAGTACGATCGTAATGGAAAATCCACTAAGCTGAATGTCATTGCTCTTGTTCGGTTACCTATAACATGTGTACTTGGAAAAAAATCAAAAGGCAACTAATTTCCTAATATCACGACACACAATACCACATTCTACCTTCTACCCCTTAATCCCACTTATTTGAGAAAGCAGTTAGCGGGAGCATTACTCCTTATCACTCTGAGACTCGGTTCTCTCTCCCTCACATTTCCTCCTTCATTGACGCTATACTTAGATAAAGAAAATAGAGAAAGAAATACACAAAGATAGTTGTGAGAGCTTAAATATAAAACGGAGAAAACAGAGCTTGGTATCCAAAGGGCTGTGACATGATTATTCAAGGACGTCGATCGGTTTTAATTTAGCTTTGATTCAAGAACTTGCAATCCTTCTTCTTGCAAGAATGCTTCGTGGCTGGAAGCGTGTTAGAGAGGAAATGGTCTTGAGGTAAGGACTTTTTCCCCATACGTCTATACTAAGTACTAGGATGATGTTGTGAATTAGAAGTAGAAATTCTTGTCTTTTGAAGAGAAAAACAATTAAAATATATATTTAAGTGGTAAAATTTAATCTTTTATAAAAATTATTAGTTTTAATTATATTTTAAATGATATGTGTGTATGAGAATGTGACGTGGAATGATATATTTTATGTTATTATGAATTATATGTTTATGTGATGTTGGGAATGAAATGTTAGATTTTTGATAAATTAAAGAAAGGAAAAAGATAGAAATGTGAGTTTTATTGAAAATATGATCTTTAATCATGTTCATGGTGATGTGGGATATATAGTTAAATTTTGCGTGGTACCTCAGTGGCGGGTTAATGTCAAATTTCTTTGTGGTGCCTAAGTGGCGGGATTTAGATTTCATTTTCATGATCATGCATGGCATATGCATTTCTGTGTGGTGCCTTAGTGGCGGGTTAGATTTTGTGTTGTGCCTTAGTGGCGGGCTGATTATATCCGGATCATATAGTTATAAGAGCATGCATCTTACGCATAATTGCATTGAGTCATGTTATGTATTTGCGATTTCATAATCGATTAGACTATTTTATTGCAAAGAAAATGTGTGTGAATTTTTCTTAAAGTATGTGACATTGGATGTATTTTTCTTATTTCTTTTTGATTGAGATGTTTTGATACTATCTATTTTATGACTTTGTTTCTTGTGTTTTGAGTATGAACCAATTTGGATAAGGAAATTGACCCCTTACACCAACATTTTAGGTATCAAAGAAGACATGGTGTATGATTTGGTGTTTTGCTTGAAGCGCGTACGGGGACGAAATTAGGTTTTTTATTGTATTGTAATTTTAGAAGTAATTTTGAAAGATATTTAGTTTAAGAATTTTAATTAAATTATGTTAAGAATTTTGTATAGGTTTTATTAAGAATTTATTATTAATGAAAGAAAAAATAGCAGTGTTTTTAGAAAAATGAGAATGAATTAGGCGTAATGTCTTGGATTAAAATTCGGGGCGTTACACTAATACTCATATCATTTTGTTTATGTTTTAATTCATAGGTACTCCATAAAGGTCTGAGTGATGGACGACACTGCCAATGCTGTTTTTGTGATATTTGATCGTGATGCCACCCTGTTATTCAACAAGACATGTGTTGATCTTTTGCAATCTCTTGCTGTTGTTGTTGAAGGTGTTTTTCCACCTGAAATCTCCGCTTTGGTCAACCGCACATTCTTATTCAAGGTATAAATTATGACATTTCTCTTTTGAAACATGCTTCCATTAAACCACTTCTCACACAACAGAGTGAATAGAGATGATGATTTCTCCTGTAAGTGGATAAACACGCGGGAAGCCACTTCTAATATTCAAAACATTATTTATTTTGATCCAAAATACCAATTTCACTCTCATTTTATTAACATGAATGAAAGGTTGTGATTCAAAATACCAGTTTCACGTTCACTCTCACTTCGATGTTGTTTCGATGGTGGATGAAACATGTTGTCCCATCGTTGTTTAATTAAAGTCGCTACTTCTCGTCTTGGTCAAAGCTTCAAAAAATGACTCAAATAAAGAAAAGGGAAGAGATTTGCAAAGAAACATTGGTCTTCCATTTTGCACCATCCAGAAAACCTTAAACATGTCTATTATGCAATCAAAAAATGCTTCTATGTTCACTTGGGTGATGCAATGTTGACGTGATTTGGCCTTTTTTTTTTTAAAGAATACGTGACTTGGTCTTGTACTTTGCAGAGTCACATTGAAGGTTATATGGATGGTTCCTTTTATTTTACTTTTTACTATTTTAATAAAGAACAGAAATAAATCGATAATTTAAAAGTAACTGACTTTTTGGTGGAAACAAAAAAAGTAATTGATTTTTACTGTGCAGAAAAATCATTCCCACCATTTAGCATATTTGAACAAACTACATTGATTCCATGCATTTTATTAGGACAAGTGTGTTACATTGAACCTGTACTCCTTTCCTTCAAATTCCAATACCATACATTATGTTTACATTGATAGACCTCTTTATTTGTTTTTAATATTTTTCTCTCTTATTAACTTTTTTTTACTATATCCTTTTTTTTCTCTTGTCCTAGTCAATCTATTTTCTTAATTGATTCACAACTCATCACCCATCCACAGAAACATGAACAACACTGTAACATCCTTTCAGTGTATGTTTCTCCCTGAGGCATCAAATCCTCCTCCACCACCTCAAGACGTCGCCGCTAACCGTCATGTTGTTCGTGTTCGCCGATGAGGTCCACCACGTAACGGTCCAATCCCAATCCCTTTCACATGGGCCGACCGCCGAGCAAAAATTCACAACGTTGGTCATCTTCTAAAAAATGGAATCTTTAACATCACAGGCAACTTTCAACGCAAGAGTTGTCAAACAAAATTTCAAATGTCGTTCGATTTGGTGGCGAAATTTGATGTAATCTCTCAATATTTGGTCACAAACATGAATACCATGCATGGTAGGGCACCGAGGATTTTGATGAATCCAAGATTGCCAAATTGTGTGCATTGCAATCATGAAAACAGTGTGAAGCCGATAATTGTCGAGAAGAAAAAGAATATCAATTGGTTGTTTCTTTTGTTGGGATTGTTGCAATCTTAAACAATTGAAGTATTTTTGCAAGTATAACAACCATCGTAGAACAGGTGCCAAAAATAGGGTTCTTTATTTAACTTATCTTTAACTTAACTTGTTCTGTCATTTTTTATATTTCATATTGAATTTGATTCAAATCTTTATATACACTATCCTCGTCAAAGCATATGACTTTGTGAGTTCCTTTATTTTATCTTTTTGAAGCAACTCAATTTTATTGATAGCAATACCCAACACAAGATGTGATTATGTAGCAAACAAATATTACACTTAATGAAAACACGAATGTCAAGTATATTGGTTTAGGCACCTTAAACAGTAACTAAAACCAACACACTCCACCAAATACAAAACCAGAAAACCGCAAAAACACACCCAAAACCCAGGCACACAGCAAACCAAACAGAGAAGGTCCCTACAACACCAGAAAGACCTGAACAAAACACCATTAGACATGTTAAAGCTACTGGTTCCAGCGACACAAATCACTGCTCCTTAAACATATCAATGAGTTCCTTTCATTGATGTGTAGTTAGTCTAAAATTTGTGTTTGCTTTCAGGAATAATGATGTAAGTTTACATTTCTTTTTTCATAAACTACAAAACAGTTGATTCTTGGTTATTGTTTAGGCATATTTTAATTCAAAGGTATTTGTTTTTTATTTTTTGGGTACGATTTTGTTATTTGATCTTGTGTATTCGCGGCAACAACATGACTTAGGAGTTTCTGTTAAGATACAACAAAATTTATTCTTGGTTTCCTGGACAGATTTTATTTCCAAGGCATTTGATTTGGTTATTATTTTTTTTTGGATGTGATTAGTTATTTGATCCTTGTGCACCACGTTACCTGAAAACTTTGCCATCTTGGCAAAAATAAAAGCAATTTGTTTTTTTTTTTTTGACAAATTATAATTATAATTGGAATACATGGCTGATCAGTTAGAACTTAGAATTATGCAAGATCTGGTAGTGGTTTTTTTCACTTTTAATTTTATTTGGACACACACTCACAAATGAAAAAAATTAAAAGATAATAGATTTAAATGATGTGATTAAATAATTTCTCTTTTAATTTTTTATATTTGGGTTTGTCCCTGTGGAAGAATCTCTCTACATTCTGATGTGAAAATGTATTGCACTTATATCTACAAGTGCATCTCAACCTCTTGCCTTTTGTTATTTGGTTGTGTCGCATCATTCGATAACAGTTTTGTTGCAATACTTGGTGTAAGCATAACGCTGATTCATTTTGCATTTGTTTTCAACTTCGTTATTTTATTTATTATCTATATTGATGAATTTTAAATATTAAGCGTCTCATTTTTTAAACTTCAACCATTTGGTTGATACACAACACTACATAATTTCGACATGTAATCATGTTCAACTTTTGAATTGTATAGTAGGTAGTTTAGCTACTTCAAGATTAATGCTTTGATTGTAGAATCATGTTGTATTGATAATTATTTTGTTCCCCTTTGCAATGCATTCAAAAACACGGGTGTTGCAACATATATAGAATGGCATCAATTTCCTTCTTGGGCCTTTATCAAGTTCATCAGCTCGGCCCAGTTACACATCCAAGCCCAAGTTCCATGGTTATTCAGGTCAAACATATATTATAAACAAGAAAAACAACACAATCACAAATGTATTTTGCCTAAACTCGAAACAACTCAGCATTTAAAGATTCATTTATTCTCCCTTTCCCTTCTTTGTGAATGCCAAAACGAATCTAAAACATAGACGGACCTGCTACAGCCTATTTGATTCTCTTTTCTATCTAAACATGGAGAAGGCATGCTTTCTTTTTGCCTATGGGTATACACTAACTCTAAATCAATACAACCCTTTTTCAAATCCAAGCATCTTTCTGATTCATAAAATCAGAATCATTTCCTCATTGAATGCAATAATCAGAATCAAAATTTTCAACCCATCTCTCAACACAGATTAGTTTCCCATTGCGGCAATTTCAACACTGCTGGTGAGATTCGGTCCCCTTCCCTCCAATGTAAGTATGAAATTTCAAATTCAAACCCTAATGTTGTTATGTATTTCTTTAATTTAATAATGTTTAATTTACATTGGTTTAACCTCAGCTGTCTAATTTTCTAATATATTTAATCATAACCTCAGTTCTTTGGTGTTCTATAAATGCTGAGTTTTTCTGAAGACTTATCCATTGCAATCTAACTTTACAATCTGAGAACTGCTCTTCTTATTTTCAAAAACGTTTTTCAAAATCCAGTCTCAGAATTTGATTGCAATCAAACTCTTTTCAAAATGACTAACATTTTTCAAAGAATTTCTGAAATTAACTCATCTAAGTCAAGCTGGAGCCTTAAAGCTAAGGTTATTAGGCTCTGGACAGTTGGAGATTTCAACAGAAACACACTACCATTTTCTGTAGAAATGGTCCTCATCGATTCTAAGGTATTTCATATGTTTTATTCCAAGTTTTGTGCATTTTTTTTATTCACCAGCTGACATTCATTTTAATTACTTTACTTCTAATAATAACATTTTCATACTATTATATGTTAAGTCAACTTTTATTTTCATTCAATCTATTATAATGTCATATGTTGTGGTTGGTTTAGTTTGCATCCTAGATTCATACGTGCTTAATATTACAAAGTTAATCAACTTGCCATTACATATTTTTTTGGTCATATATATATTTGGTGTTTAAACAAGTCCATTTATTTGCTTAATTTTTTTTAGGGTGGTCGGATTCATGCTTCAATAAGGAAGACACTTTTGTATAAGTTTCAGAACGATGTTGTTGAGGGAAAGCATATGCTTTCGAGAATATGGAAGTGGCTTCCAATGGTGGAAGTTACAAAACTACCAAGCACTCCTACAAACTCAACTTCCAGTTTGGAACCAAAGTTATGCCACTTGCTGCCAGCACTATATCTGGATCACCTTTTAACTTCATCCTCATCTCAGATATCTCTGGTGCCAATTTTGATAGTGACTACTTAGTTGGTTAGTCATCTTAAAAGTTAAAAAATCTTAGTTCGTTTTTATTTGATTTTTTTTGTAAGTTTGACTTCTAATACTTGAGTTTAACATATATTGTTGTAGATGTGGTCGGTATGCTCACTGGTGTTGGAACTGAGCGTGAGTACGATCGTAATGGAAAATCCACTAAGCTGAATGTCATTGCTCTTGTTCGGTTACCTATAACATGTGTACATGGAAAAAAATCAAAAGGCAACTAATTTCCTAATATCACGACACACAATACCACATTATACCTTCTACCCCTTAATCCCACTTATTTGAGAAAGCAGTTAGCGGGAGCATTACTCCTTATCACTCTGAGACTCGGTTTCTCTCTCCCTCACATTTCCTCCTTCATTGACGCTATACTTAGAAACAGAAAATAGAGAAAGAAATACACAAAGATAGTTGTGAGAGCTTAAATATAAAACGGAGAAAACAGAGCTTGGTATCCAAAGGGCGTGACATGAATAATCAAGGACGTCGATCGGTTTTAATTTAGCTTTGATTCAAGAACTTGCAATCCTTCTTCTTGCAAGAACGCTTCGTGGCTTGAAGCGTGTTAGAGAGGAAATGGTCTTGAGGTAAGGACTTTTTCCCCATACGTCTATACTAAGTATGTAACACCCATACTAACTTTAACTAGTATATTAGCATATGCGTTAAACTGATACTGGATACATTTAAAATTTTCAATAATGATAATACATCACAACGGAATGAATACAAGTTTACTCGTTTGTACAAATAATCCAATACTATTACAATACTTATACAATCGTCCATTAAGCTCCTGAGCTGGTACACAACGAGCAACTGTACTCCATCCAGTATCCCTCTGAAGAATCCCATCACGAACCTCTGACTTACCTGTAAACCTGCACCAGAAGGAATGAGATGAGACATAATGTCTCAGTGAGCTCGAGCCCCACCAACTGTTGGCAACCACAGGGAACCTAGGGTCGCCATGCCTACCTTGGCAATCTTGGGGAATTCCTATGATCGCCAAGTCTTTATCTTTAACCACGAAGGGTATCAGTCTGACTATAACTATAAGTCTGCCTATAACCATAACTGTAATCTACCTGTGACTATAACTGTCAACCGCCTATAACTGTAACCTATCTGTAACTGTAATTCCTGTCTGTAACTATAACTTAGTGATCGAGGGGGAACCTAGAACCACTTTCAGATAACTGTCTATAACTATAACTGTGAATTTCCTGTGACTATAACTATAGCTGTCTATAACTATAACTATAATCTACCTGTAACTGTAACTTTGACTATAACTGTGAAACATAAAACAAATAAAGATGTTTTAGGTGTTTTATGTTAGCTGTTAGCGTTGAACAAACATGATTATCTGAGTTCACTTTATGGAGTGCGGCCCGGGTGGAGTAACCCCGAGGTACATCTCCCTATAACCCGGTGAAATTCCTATCATATCAGGCTAACACCGGACTCCACTATAAAACGTGTGGACAACCCTCTCGGAGAAGTCCCATCCGGCGAATCCCGGAGTCTGCTGAACACGCCCTGTAACTGTAAAACGTGCGAGCACGCCATTAGCTTTGATCTTTAATTCTTTAACTTTAACATATAAACAGGCATAAATGTTACTTTGATCATATAACAATCCTATAACACTTAACCTATAACACAAGGTTCTTGGCTTATCGTTCTCATAAGCCACCTATAATTGTTGGAGAACCAACACTATAATCTCATCTGAAACTATGATTGCCAAAACATTCCTATTACCCTTGTATTCTAAACTGAATACATCTATAATATTGTTCACCTAATATAGGTTCTTGACTTATCAAGGCCGTGTGTTTTCCTTAAGAGTTTATCAACTCACGTGTAAGGGACCAATCCATTAAATCCTTACACTCATACTATAATTCTTGTTTTCCTATCAAGGATTCGACACATCGTTATCATATGCCGTTCTTAGGACTTAACTATTCATTTTATCATTGTTCCTACATTTCCCACGCCTTGCGTATTCCTTGCTCCTATAATCTTTCAACCATTGGAAGCCTTTTTGGATGGGTTAATATGGTGGATAATGTTTCTAAAATGTTTCAGGAGAAAACGGGAGTGAAAAACGTTGCCCACGTGCATCAGAACACCCAAAACAGCAAAGCTGTCAAGTGCTATCCTGATGCTGTCGCTATAGCCACGGCCTGTCGCTACAACGACTGTAGGTAAAAGTCTGAAAAATATGCTGCTCGCTTGTAGCGACGGCTGGTCAATTGAAGCGACCGTAGGCAGAAATCAAAAGCTGTCTGGTCGCTGTAGCAACGGTTGGTCGCTGTAGCGACCATGACAGTACAAAACTTGTTAAAAATCATGTTTTTCCACCATTTTTGCTCAATCCAAGTTACCCAAGCATCCCAAACATGTTAGGAATGATTTTCTATTACAAAATGACAGTTTAAAACATATATGAGCAAGGAATTAGCAAGTAAAGGGATTAGGGTAAAAACACTATAACTTTACCTATGATGCAATACATAATAAATCTCACAAAGAGGGGTTCTAAAACCTCTAGGGAGCTCACCTCAAACTGGATTGGTGCTGGTTTAGCTTGCTTTCCAACTTTCCTCAAAACCCTAGCTCATAACCTTTCCTTTCTTCTTGCTTCCTCAACTTCTTTTCTTGCTTTAAATCTCCCCAAGCTAGCTTGTTTGCTTGTGATCCAAGAGTTGTGGAAGAAAATTGATGGATGATGGCAAGGAAGGGGGAGGCGTGTGGCTAGAGAGAGAGGGAGAAGATTTTATGAATTGTAGAGAGAGAAGTGGAAGGAAAAAGTGAGGAAAATATCCTTGTTCCCCTTTTTAAATAATCCTTCCTTCCAAAATTACAACATTGCCATTGAGTTCGTTTAATTCCTGTAACACTGTTAAAAGTCACGTTTTAAGCGGGATATTACAAAAGTACTAGGATGATGTTGTGAATTAGAAGTAGAAATTCTTGTCTTTTGAAGAGAAAAACAATTAAAATATATATTTAAGTGGTAAAATTTAATCTTTTATAAAAATTATTTGTTTTAATTATATTTTAAATGATATGTGTGTATGAGAATGTGACGTGGAATGATATATTTTATGTTATTATGATTTATATGTTTTTGTGATGTTGGGAATGAAATGTTAGATTTTTGATAAATTAAAGAAGGAAAAAGATAGAAATGTGAGTTTTATTGAAAAGATGATCTTTAATCATGTTCATGGTGATGTGGGATATATAGTTTAAATTTTGCGTGGTACCTCAGTGGCGGGTTAATGTCATATTTCTTTGTGGTGCCTAAGTGGCGGGATTTAGATTTCATTTTCATGATCATGCATGGCATATGCATTCTGTGTGGTGCCTTAGGGGCGGGTTAGATTCTGTGTTGTGCCTTAGTGGCGGGCTGATTATATCCGGATCATATAGTTATAAGAGCATGCATCTTACGCATAATTGCATTGAGTCATGTTATGTATTTACGATTTCATAATCGATTAGACTATTTTATTGCAAAGAAAATGTGTGTGAATTTTTCTTAAAGTATATGACATTGGATGTATTTTTCTTATTTCTTTTTGATTGAGATGTTTTGATACTATCTATTTTATGACTTTGTTTCTTGTGTTTTGAGTATGAACCAATTTGGATAAGGAAGTTGACCCCTTACACCAACATTTTAGGTATCAAAGAAGACATGGTGTATGATTTGGTGTGGCTTAATTGCATGTTTGGTCCCTTATGTTTATTTTAGGTTTCAAGTTGGTCCCTTATGTTTTAAAAGTTTCAATTTGGTCCAAAACGTGTATTTTAGGTTTCAAGTTGGTCCCTTATGTTTGCAACGTTAGCATAAGTTGGTCCCTTTCAAGTTGCTTTTTTACACCTGAAAGTAGGATTTTCTATTAAAATTTGAGCTCCAATTATGTTCACATTCAGATTCAAATTGAAATTGCATGGAAAACGACGAGAAATACGGCCTAGAACATGTTTTGGACCAAATTGAAACTTTTAAAACAATAGGGACCAACTTGAAACCTAAAATAAACATAAGGGACCAAACATGCAATTAAGCCATTTGGTGTTTTGCTTGAAGCGCGTACGGGGACGAAATTGGGTTTTTGATTGGATTGTAATTTTAGAAGTAATTTTGAAAGATATTTAGTTTAAGAATTTTAATTAAATTATGTTAAGAATTTTGTATAGGTTTTATTAAGAATTTATTATTAATGAAAGAAAAAAATAGCAGTGTTTTTAGAAAAATGAGAATGAATTAGGCGTAATGTCTTGGATTAAAATTCGGGGCGTTACACTAATACTCATATCATTTTGTTTATGTTTTAATTCATAGGTACTCCATAAAGGTCTGAGTGATGGACGACACTGCCAATGCTGTTTTTGTGATATTTGATCGTGATGCCACCCTGTTATTCAACAAGACATGTTGTTGATCTTTTGCAATCTCTTGCTGTTGCTGTTGAAGGTGTTTTTCCACCTGAAATCTCTGCTTTGGTCAACCGCACATTCTTATTCAAGGTATAAATTATGACATTTCTCTTTTGAAACATGCTTCCATTAAACCACTTCTCACACAACAGAGTGAATAGAGATGATGATTTCTCCTATAAGTGGAATAAACACGCGGGAAGCCACTTTCTAATATTCAAAACATTATTTATTTTGATCCAAAATACCAATTTCACTCTCATTTGATTAACATGAATGAAAGCTTGTGATTCAAAATACCAGTTCACGTTCACTCTCACTTCGATGTTGTTTCGATGGTGGATGAAACATGTTTGTCTCATCGTTGTTTAATTAAAGTCGCTACTTCTCGTCTTGGTCAAAGCTTCAAAAAATGACTGAAATAAAGAAAAGGAAGAGATTTGCAAAGAAACATTGGTCTTCCAATTTGCACCATCCAGAAAACCTTAAACATGTCTATTATGCAATCAAAAAATGCTTCTATGTTCACTTGGTTGTTTCTTTTGTTGGGACAATGCTTGGTTGTTGCAATCTTAAACAATTGAAGTATTTTTGCAAGTATAACAACCATCGTATAACAGGTGCCAAAAATAGGGTTCTTTATTTAACTTATCTTAACTTAACTTGTTCTGTCATTTTTTTATATTTCATATTGAATTTGATTCAAATCTTTATATACACTATCCTCGTCAAAGCATATGACTTTGTGAGTTCCTTTATTTATCTTTTTGAAGCAACTCAATTTTGTTGATAGCAATACCCAACACAAGATGTGATTATGTAGCAAACAAATATTACACTTAATGAAAACACGAATGTCAAGTATATTGGTTTAGGCACCTTAAACAGTAACAAAAACCAACACACTCCACCAAATACAAAACCAGAAAACCGCAAAAACACACCCAAAACCCAGGCACACAGCAGACCAAACAGAGAAGGTCCCTACAACACCAGAAAGACCTGAACAAAATACCATTAGACCCCTTAAAGCTACTGGTTCCAGCGACACAAATCACTGCTCCTTAAACATATCAATGAGTTCCTTTCATTGATGTGTAGTTAGTCTAAATTTTGTGTCTGCTTTCAGGAATAATGATGTTGGTTTACATTTCTTTTTTCATAAACTACAAAACAGTTGATTCTTGGTTATTGTTTAGGCATATTTTAATTCAAAGGTATTTGATTTTTATTTTTTGGGTACGATTTTGTTATTTGATCTTGTGTATTCGCGGCAACAACATGACTTAGGAGTTTCTGTTAAGATACAACAAAATTGATTCTTGGTTTCCTGGACAGATTTTATTTCCAAGGCATTTGATTTGGTTATTATTTTTTTTGGATGTGATTAGTTATTTGATCCTTGTGCACCACGTTACCTGAAAACTTTGCCACAAATAGGAATTTCTGTGACTGTTATATCTATCCATTGTCAGATCCCAGTCTTACTCATTGTCATTCCCTTGAATCTACATTCACGGAACAAACCTTTCCATTCATACCTTTTCTCTCCTAGTCACTCTCCTCAATTCTTTCACAATCCATAAGAGAAAAATGAACGACTCTGAACAACCCATACAAAGTCTTCCTCTTCTGATGCTAACGCCGTTTCAACTCATATTTTTGCACTCAAATATTCCACCACCTCATGATGTTGGCGCTAACAATCCTTGTCCGTTTGTACTTGCCGATGAGGTCCACGTGTAACGACCAATCTCTATCCCTTTCATATATTGGCTACCGACCGTCGAGCGAAAATTCACAGCCTCAATCATCTTCTCCAAAATGGAATCTTTAACATCACTGGCGACGTTTGATGCAAGAGTTTCCCAACAAAGTTCCAAATGTCGTTCGATTTGGTGACGAAATTTGACGTAATCTATCAATATTTGGTCATAAACATGAACACCATGCATGATAGGACACCAACGCTTTTGATGTATCCAAGATTGTTGAAATGTGTGCATTGGAATCAAGATAGTGTGAAACCGGTACTTGTCGAGAAGAAAAAGAATATCAACTAGTTGTTTCTGTTGTTGGGACAAATGCTTGGTTGTTGCAAGCTTGAACCATTGAAATATTTTTGCAAGTCAACCATCATCGTAAGGGTGCCAAAAATAGGGTTCTTTATTTAGCATCAAATGTATGTTTAAGAGATTTCAAACAAATTATGATCAAATATGATAAAATAAGGTTAAATTTAGGCACAATAGAAAAACAGAAAGAAGGGTATGTTAGTGATCGTCTTGACGCTAATAATAAAAATAAAAGTTTGCATTCCTTCAAAAAAAAAAAGTTTGCATTATTACTTTTAAGAAAATGCTAATTTAACATGACCCAATAGTATAATTTCATGATTGCAAGGACTTGCCTAAAAAAAGTGACTGCAAGGACAAAATTGATTTAAACTAAAGGCTAAATTACATATTTGGTCCCTTAATTAATTTATGAGTTTCATTTTGGTCCTCTAATTAATAAACGTTCCGTTTTGGTCCCTTAATTCCATCTTTGTTTGCCAAATTGGTCCCTTCCGTCAGTTTTTAACTTTAAATATTTAAGGTCGATCAATATTGTAGATGGTCCACCAAAAACATCATTAATTTTTTTAATCTTAACAGTTTGATATTTTTGTTAAAAAGCACACAATAAGATCTTGAAGGTCTATTATATCTAACAGGGAACCTCCACCAGCCAATGTTTTTCTACTTTTCTTCATCTTCTTCCTTTTGTTATTCAACTTCATCTTCATAGACCTCGAATCTAATTTTGAAATTCAAACCATGAGTATTCTAATTTCCAAACTAGTTTCATCGCATTCTTGTTTCATTGCCAAAACTCATAGTGAATTGAATGAAAAAAAAAAAATCAAACATCAATATCCGAAACCCACATAAATACCATATCAAAGATGAACAATACACAACATAACCCTCTTTTAGAAACACAACATAGCAGAACTTTTCCAAAATAAAACAAAAAATTCCATAAAACATGATTGTAATTGTACCCTAAACCAAAATCCAAAAGCTCAAATTATTTAAAAACAGATGAAATTGCATGACTCAAATACTCAAACCACAAAACAAAGTCAATACTTTTAGACACTCTTCCACATGAATTAGTAAAACCACATGATTAGGTTATGAAAAAAGGGTAAAAAATAAAACACATTAAAGGTTATTCGACCCAACACATTTAATGATTTTATTCAAACTCATACATAACAGAATGTATTTGAACCAATCATGTCCCAAATTTCACAGAAATCAAGGGTTAGCATGTAGGAAAAACGGCAAGATTGAAAGAGAGAAAATTGGAAATTGAAAATAAATTGAAACAGATCTGGTTAAGGTGATAAAAACGGATCAAGGCATGGGATTGAATTCGTAAATCTAAGTTTGATTCAAATCTATATCTAAAATTTATTTTGCTTTGAGAGTTGTGGAGAGAGTTAGATAGTGAGAGCTATGAAGTATGGGGAGAGTTATGTAGGATTGTGTTTCTAGAATGAGGTCTATGGAGATAAGGATGTGTTTAAAGATGAAGATCTAAGAGGAAGAAGAACACTGATGGAAAAAGTGTGTTCGTTTTGAGAGTTTTTTTTTTATAGTTTTTACCTTTTTTTCTAATTCTGGAAAAAATTGAAGATGGATGAAGATAATGGAGGTCTATGAAGATGTAGTTGAATAAAAAAAGGGAAGAAGATGAAGAAAATTAGAAAAAGATTGGCCGGTGGAAGTCCACGGCTAGATATAATAGACCTTCAAAATCCTATGGTGTACTTTTTGACAAAAATATCAAACGGTTGAGATTAAAAAATACTACAATATAGGACAAGTCAGTTCATTATATGACTTGAACAGATTCCACATATTCAAAGGCAATTTTATTTGGAGCATTTAGTTTTTTTTTTTTTGACTTAGTTATTTGATAGTACAACGGCAGTTATTATATTAAGAGATTGATTATTTGAACTTGGACAGAGGCATTCCATTCTCTTCAAATTTAAATGGATTATTCTATTTATTAGTAGTATTTTTCACACTAAGGCTTTCTTTCTCTCCTAGTCACTCTCTCTTCTTACTTTTTTCACAACCAATCCAAGAAAATAAACACCTCTCTAACACCATTTCAACGCATGTTTATCCCCGAGGCATCGAATTCTCCTCCACCTCAAGATATCTCCGCTAACAATCCATCCGTTCGTGGTCGCAGACGAGGACCACCACGTAGTGGACAGACCCCCATCCCTTTCATATGGGCAACCGATCGCCGAGCAAAAATCCACAACCTCAATCATCTCTTAGAAAACAGAATCTTTAACATCACCGGCGATGTTCAATGCAAGAGTTGCAAAACAAAGTTTCAAATGTCTTTTGATTTATTGGCGAAATTCAATGAAATCTCTCACTATTTGGTTAGAAACATGAACACCATGCATGATAGGGCACCAGAGATTTTGATGAATCCAAAATTGCCAAAATGTTTGCATTGCAATCAAGAAAATAATGTTAAGCCGGTAATTGCCGAGAAGAAAAAGAATATCAATTGGTTATTTCTGTTGCTGGGACAAATGGTTGGTTGTTGCAAGCTTGAACAATTGAAGTATTTTTGCAAGTATAACAGCCATCATCGAACAGGTGCCAAGAATTGAGTTCTTTATTTGACTTATTTTGAACTATGCAAACAACTTGATCCTTCTGGACCCTTTGATGCAAGATGGGAGTACTTTGTATTTATTATGGCTATGATGATCCTTGAAGTTTTTTCTTTTTCTGTTATGATGTAAAGCTAGTTTTAAGGTTTGTGTGGTTATTTGATTTTTGAATTCGCAGGCTCTATCTAAAAGAATACACATTCAACAAGAACATGATGCAATTTTAATTTTCCTAGTCATTTTTATGATCTATTATGAATCCGAGTCAAATCTATATATACCAAGATTCCAATCGGAATTAGCACAGACAGCCCGTTAGAAGTTAGCCCCCAATTGTTTGTTGATGCACCGTCTTGTATTTATGATTTATTATCTCTTTCCCTCAGAAAAAATTTAAATCGAAGAATATGGTTCTGTGAGTTCCGTTCCTTAATGTTTAGTATATCTAAAATTTTGTATGCCATCAGGAGTATTGATGTCGATCCTTTGCATTTTATTGTTTATTCACGCTATTTCTTAGGTTTGTTATGATTAATTAGCAGTCAGCATTTGGGCATGGTTCGGTTCGGGATGAAAACTGAACCGAACCGAACTGAACTGTTTGATAAATTTAAAATAACTGAACCGAACCGAACTGTTTGGATTTTGAACTGAACCGAACTGTTCAAAACCGAACCGAACTGTTTCGAACTGAACCGAACTGTTATTATTGGTACCATTGAAAAAATTCTCATGGGTATGTGTGTAAAATATTGATACGTTAATATATTTTTTTGGGGTCCTTACGTCATTGTATGAATGATCATGGATTTGTCATGAACAACCCTAGGCTGCAGGAGACCCCTTTTAACCACTTTAACTCGCATGTAGTGGTTACCACTGCCCCATAGAGTTACCAAGCTGTGCTAGCTAGCCAGTGACCGATCGTCTGGCTAAAGGACAACTAGCCCAATATGAGTGCACCAACAACAATGAAGTTGTAAGTCACATTTTTTGACTAAAAATATTCCTTGTCATGAATTACCTTTCTGTTATGAAATTAATCTAAAGTGTTGCCACATATTGTGAAACATAGAAGAATAGAGAGAAATGGATAAAGAGAGAATATGAAAGTATATTGCATTACTTCATAAGTGTATCATTACACTAAAATATGAGTCCAATTTATAGGACACAAAATGAGCAAATGAATGATCAAAAGTAATTAAGGACCACTATCCATCCATTCACTAATAGGAGTTATAGGAAGATGGAAGACTAAGGATGGACATCCACTAAATTATTATTATTCATAACACTCCCCCTTGGATGTCCATCAGGATATGCCTCATTAAAACCTTACTAGAGAGAAAACCCAGTGGGAAAAAAAATTCTAGTGAAGGAAAAAGAGTACAATATCCCTTTTATGTGTGATAATTTGCCTCGTTAAAAACCTTACCTGGAAAACCCAATGGGATAAAACCATGGTTAAGGGAAAAAGAGTGCATAACACATTTATGTCTCCCCCTCATAAAGACAATCATATATGAGAGGAAGAAAATCAAATAATATTTGTTCTAGTCACTCGCAAGTTTTACTTGCAGCGACTTTGTTGAAAGACCTGGTTTATCTTCATAGTCTTCTTCATATTAGCGGTGCTTGAGAAGTTTCTTCATATTGAGTTGTTGCAAGAGCACCTTTAAGAAATCCACAAGTTTCTTGTATTTGTAAAGTCATCATCCTGAATAAAAGATCATTCTCCACTTTCTTGATTATGTTGTTTCTCTAAGATACAAAATGTATGCTTGACTTTGTTTCGATATTTGTACTTACTAATATTGACAAAAACAAAATATCACAACACATATAATTAACAAAATATGGTTTAGTCAAAATTAACAAAAATATGTTAATTTCCTTGTTTGAACTAAGACATGGTACTTCAGGACCAATTCAAGTTCACCATTTTCTTGAGGACATGATATATACTAACATCAAGTGATATCACAATCATTCTAGTACACAATCAACTAGATTTGTCCATATCAAATTATTTTAATATATCTTATATATAATATTTATACCATATCAAATCTTTTCTACAACCAATCGATTTTAGAATCTCTTCAGGAGTTTTAATAATATTTATACCATTATCATAAATTCAATTATAACAATTTCATTTCCAAATCCTTAAAATGGACAAATGATGTCATCTTTTCAATAGTTTTGATACAATATGTCTTATGCAAATGAAATCTTTAAGGGAGTTTCATATAATCATCACTATCAAGTGATCCTTGCAAATAAATCGTAACACAGCTTTTATATAATTTGAGTCTTTCATGTGCTACTGAACTTAATCAAGTATGAAAAAAGATCTTGAATTCACTTCAGATGAATATGTCTCTTAAAAAATATATATGTCTCTAAAAAAATAAACGGGAGACATTTATCAATTCACTTCCGGTGAACATATCAATATATATATATCCAGTTAACTTCACAACTTCAAGTGTGCGGATTACATGTCCACAAAAAATTCTGAGTTTGATTTCGCTGAAATTGTCTCTTTCCAATTGTAGATATTTTCTTTACCTATATTCTTTAATAGACTTTAACCCATGATCCTCATTATTTAGTTATCACATATAGCGCTATATTATATGCAAAAGCACGTCAATGTTGACTCCATTTCGGTTCCATCTCATTTCATTGAGATCTTTCATTCATGACATAATTTATCGATATTTCATAAATTTCAGGTACCTGATAAGTTCTTCTGGAACTGAAAGATTCATTATGTTAGAAGACTCTTTTAGAGTTTCTATATCCTCATTTGGGTTATCTTTCATTTTGGCTCCTTTTCTTATTTGAGGATTTTTATATTTGGAACCGATTGGTTTACCATGCTTGATGCATGATTGAGACTCATTTGCAATATTAGATTATCCTACAGGGACATCTATTTCATTTGGAAGCAGCTGCTATTTTATTTGTTTAACTTTGCAAATGAATGATATTTTGAGGATCAAGATGAGATAATAATATTTCCTTTCAAATAATTCAATTGAACTTCGGGTTCACATTTTCATTCAATTGAACTTCGGGTTCACATTTTCAGCTGCTTATTCTCTCCCTCTAATATTGGGAAAACTAATCCATCAATCGATAATCGGCCTACTGAAGTTGACTCAATACAATTTATAATAGTAGGGGGATTCATATCAAATATACTTTCCCAATATTCTTTCAATATTTATCTTAGTACATTATTTTGGAGCAATTGTGATACACACAACACATCCAAAAATTCACTCAGATGAACAATATTTGGTTGTTAACCTAAAATAAATTATAAATTAAGGGGAGGACTTACACATAATAATGTGTTGGCTTGATGCGAATCAATATCTCAACATACAAGATTACATGTTCCCAAAGTAGAATTTAGAAGTCATGTTCTCATAAGTATCATTCATACAATTAACTTTAGACGTCTAAAGAATGGACCTTCAAGACCATTTTTTTTATGAACATATACTACACAATGTTCAATATCAATTTAAATTGAGAAATGATACTTATTAAATGCTTACTAAAAACTCCAAAAAAATTGAGCTCTTAGTCAAATTTGTTGAGAAAACAATCTCACAAACTTCTGGTTGTGAGTTGACAATAAACATATATGTGATCATTTAGTCGATGTATTAAATCAAGTTATAAGGTATCAAAATGATTCACATCATCGGTGTATTCATCCACAAATATCACCTAATATATATAAGAGACTTATTTTCTCAGAATGTCAACTTACTTTGGAAAGTAATAACACACAAACATTAATGGTTTGAAGAATCTTCTGGTTCTTCAATACATGTCCATATAAATTTTTAACTATTTTTGCATCATAATAGATCCGGGATAACCCAACCGGTCTTGCCAACAATAAATTTAATATGATATGTAAATTTCAATTTTACAATAATACGTGTTTCAATTGCACTAATATAAGTGTAGTCAATCCATATGAAAAGACATGTAATTTTTTATCTACACTTATTTCTATCAAAAACATGTCTCGTAATATAGAGATATTCAACATCTCCTTTATTTCTTATTTCAACATGATATCCATTTAGAAGAATATTCTTTAATAAATTTCTATGAGATCTAGATGAATATAATGCATTCTCAATGTGTAATTATATTCCTCCATATAACAATATATCGGCTCTTCTGGAGCCTTTAATAATTTTTGCAATGCCAGATATAATAATAAAATTAGTTTCTTTGTATCACTCATCCAATTGTTTATAGTCTTCTACATAAGAAATCATTCATTTACAAACAATATCCAACAAAATATTCATAAAATTATTATTCTCCTTATTGAGGTCAAGTTCTAAGAGCTTGCTTAAGACATTAAAATAGTATAGTCATACTTTTTAGAAGGAATCAATAATTCAAATTTCATTTATAGTTATTATGTCAACTGAAAAAATTCCAATTTTTTTTTGTTACAAAGATAAAGATTAGAAAAAGCAAAAACAGAAAAGAATAAACACACATAATACTTACTATTTCATTAGAAAAGAAATCATGTGGAGCACAAATTATAAGTGTCGAATATGCAAAGAGATGACATAGATGACAATACCTCTAATTTATATGTTTTGTGATAACTCATTAGTAGTAAAGATCATCATGATAAGTCATAAATAATAAACTTTTATCCTATTCACATGTATCATTTCAATGAGAATCTTTACTATATCAATTCGTGATATTATTTTCTCGATTTCGCTACTTCAGGAGCTGATTCAAGAGGCAATTTTGATTTCTTTAATTTTATTTCGTCCAATTTATACTAAGATTCAATAGATCGTATATAATGATCAATTGTGAACAAAGATCTAGTTCTTTGAGAACTCAACCATAAACCTCTATCGACAATGACAAAGGAAAATCACAATATTTTTATTTTGCAATCTTTCACGAATGCTTAACGTTAAATTATTAGTTCTTCTAGAACTATATTTTAAATCTTCATAAACAATGAAAAACAAATGTATTTTTGGGCAATCCTTCAGGGATGCTTTAATATTACAAGAACTATATCATAAAAGATCTTCATTGTTTGAGCAATCCTTCAGGGATGCTTCAATACTAAACTTTAGTTCTTCTTTTCTTTACACTTAGGAAATATAGTCATGTATATGATGCAATGATCCGTACATCAAATGATCTGATTATGCTCGTAAAAGAAAGAAACGGATACAAGTATAGCACGTGAACAATTATGGATATTTTAATACGCTACTCATGATGGTAATAGTAACAGCTCCTAATGTGTAAAAACTCCAACATGAAAAAGAAACATATGTCATCTTTAGATACAATTATCGATCATCAGAATAACATCTAATGTAATATTTTTCTCAAAATTAGTTTCACAAGAAAAAAAACACCACAATTTGGAAAGTAGCACTAATATCCATATCCAAGAAGACAAAAAGTGTTGCTCAAATCTAAGTCAATTCAAAATTGGAAAATAAACAATAGACGGTAAGAAACCAAGAAAGCAATATTTCCATAAACTTAATTAAAACAAATAGCAACAAGAGATAGTTGGTAGGGACTTACGGTGACTATATCAGAAGCAAACATAAGTTTATAGCACGGACAACCGATAATAAAATTTCAATGATAAGTTTTTCTATAAGTTCTTGTTTTGCTTCTTTAACTTCTCCATCACTTTTCATTGTAACAAATGCAAATCTTATACACAATATATCTAATTCAATCAAACAAAGCTAAAAATAAAAACAATGAGAAAGAACCTGAAAACATGATTATGTTGATCGTGAGTTAGATTAACGAAAAGATGATGAGAAGAATGAATTTTATAGCAATATAATCTCTAAGGTAATTAAACCATCATTTTGATAGACTATCGTGCTGATAACGTGTTATGAAATTAATCTAAAGTGTTGCCACATATTGTGAAACATAGAAGAATAGAGAGAAATGGATAAAGAGAGAATATGAAAGTATATTGCATTACTTCATAAGTGTATCATTACACTAAAATATGAGTCCAATTTATAGGACACAAAATGAGCAAATGAATGATCAAAAGTAATTAAGGACCACTATCCATCCATTCACTAATAGGAGTTATAGGAAGATGGAAGACTAAGGATGGACATCCACTAAATTATTATTATTCATAACACTTTCAAAGTAAACAAGGAATAATCAAAATATGATTGTTCAAGAATCTTTTACTTTATGACTTTGCCTTATTTTTGCTATTATCTAATTACACGTATAGGGTCGTATACTTTATTAGTTAGAATGAATTATATATGTAAGTCTATTTTTTGTCAAATATTATTTAGGCAAAATATCTTTTTGGTCCTTTAAGTTTAACAAAAATACCGGGTTCGTTCTTTAAGTTTTTCTAAGTTTCAAATAGGTACTTATTACCCAGTATTTTTATCAAACTTAAAGGATCAAAAGAGGTATTTTGCCTATTATTTATGTACATACAACTATCTTCCCCTAGATTTTATATATTAGAAAATATATGATTTTTATACTCTTAACTCATTGTTTACTTAAGGGTTGACTTTAAACAATGCTTCCTTAAATAAAAGTATGCTATGTGAAAGCGATTGTGCATATTTTAAGCAGAAGGAATCTACATTTTATGCATCTTTATACACACCACAAAAGATCATTTTATCAAATTTAACACATACTGGGTAAGGAGACAAAAATGATTGCTCAAGAATCTTTTACTTTATGACTTTGCCTTAATTTTTTTCGGCTTGGTCTTGTGGTGGGTAGTACATCCTGTACAGAAAAAATAGCATCACCAAGCATAAGATATCATACAATATCTTTAATCACATATTTCTTAATAATTTTACACAGATTGCAAGACTTTTCTAAAACTACTAATGCATTAGGAAGAAGAACACACACATTCTTCACATGGATGAAGATAGATACAAACTTGCAAGGTTTAAGAGAAGATGTTATTTACTTAACAAAAGGATACAAAAACATCACAGAAGCAAAGGTGGGTTGTTCATCTATAATTTTTTTTTCTAATATGTTATATAACTTATCTAAGTCATATCTACCATGTTCATTGTTATTCTATAATAATACTTAATTTGTTATATGTGTTTCATCTAATATTTTAGAGAATGTGTGTCTAAGAAATGAAAGTTTTAATCAATATGGATATGGTTTCAAACAAAAACAATCACTCCAAAGTTAAGAGGTTAGTTAATGTCTTTCTAACTGAAATTCCTTTGTTATTCTGTAGTTGTATTACAATTATGTTGATTTTCTTATTGTACATTATAATATCTTCCACACTAATGTCATATATTACCTCATGAGTAGATGTTTCAAGTGCACCAAAAAAAGAATTCAATCTCATAAAGAGGCTCAATAGGACACCTTTGTCAACGTTATATGGAGGTATGTTGTTATTTTTTGTTTTGTGTAGATTCATAAACTTTATATTTTATTCACTATTTACAATTTTTCTGTCCTAGATGAGCTCAATAAGCTTCCAACCACACTTCCATTCAATTATTCCAACCCATCGTTAAACCAAATTTGTACCTTGGATAACATTGCAAACAGTCATATTTCAACTGTTTTTAACATGGATGAACATAGATCCAAAATCGCAAGGTTCAAGAGAAAAGCTTATTTACATAACGAGTCAAGGCAAAAAAACATCGAAAGTTCAGGTTGGTCGTATACAATTAACGTTTACAATTTCATGTTTGTTATATAAAACTTAAATTGTTGTATATGTTTGATATATCTCAGAGAATGTTAGCCCAAACATTCAAGGTTTTCAGCACTCTGGACATGGTTCCATACATAGTCAAACATGCACATCTAGACCAATGTTCAAAGGTCAGCCAATACTTTGTTACCATTGAATAATTTGTTTGTATTTTTTTTTTTTACAATTTGTACGATTAAAATTATTTCTCATTGATAATACCTCATGAACAGATGTTTCGAGTGCACCAAATAATGGATCTCAACTTCAGAATAAGCCAAATAGGATTCCCTTATCAACTTTAAATGGTAGTATGTTGTTACTTTACCACCCAAATGTTGTTATAATAATTGATATTTGACTATATACTCTTTACAAATTTTGTATCTCAGACGAGCTCAATAATTGTGCAAAGACAACTCCATTGACATTTTCTAACAGTTCACTCAACCAAACCCATCACTTGGATAGTCAAACTTTCACTCCTATGTCTGTTGTTTTTAACAACAGTCAATTTCATACCGATGGTACATCAAACAAAAGAAAATACACCAAACACCAATCAGGTAAATACAATTTTTTTGTGACAACGTTTAGATTTTGTAATCCACTTAATCCTGGTACATTATTTTTGACTAAATTGCATGTGAATTCTATAACTATAAAATTTGTCTCATTGTGCCTAAACTTGCTCAGCTGCGTTATCTGCACTTTCTGAAGTCATAAATCCAAGTTCCACCAATGGCAACCGCAAAAAAACAATCAAAGAGTTCTAGAAAACATGTCTATGTTGGTGTCAGAAGATTAATCTTTGAAGAAGATGATGAAGGCACTGGTGTGTATTACAAGCAATTTTCCAACTCACACATTTAAAGTTATAAAATATATATACTAAATCTGGCAAATAATGACACATTTTTCAATATATACAGATAATGACGGCAATCATACTATGTCATTTGAAACACAACTATATGGAGATTTAGAAAATGAAGGTATGACCCTATTCATTTCTATAATGTCATTTACTACAAATGAAACATTAATTATTTTTGCATCATTTACTATTATATAGGCTGTTTGAATTTTGGAGGGCCAGAGATTACTTGCAAATGGTGTTATGCGAAATTGTGGTACGAGGAAAGGTCAGAAAAATCAAAGGATCTCAATGATCCCACTTGGTCTATTTGTTGTCAAAAAGGCCAAGTGGAGCTGCCACTTCTTCCAAGGCCTCTAAAATTTTTGTTATCTTTATTAAATGGTACCGATCATAGAAGCAAACACTTCAAAGCAAATTATCGAGCCTACAACAGCATGTTTGCATTTACATCGATGGGGGGTAAGGTACAAAATCATAGAAATGATGGAGGTGGTCCTCCACAATTTATCTTGGGTGGTCAATATTATCATAAAATTGGCTCTTTGCTCCCACAAGAAGGAAACATTCCAAAATTTGCCCAATTATACATCTATGACACACAAAATGAAATCGAGAATAGATCTTTGCATTTTAGGTATGCACTGTACCTTTCTAAATTTTTTATAATACCTCATTTTTAGCAAGACCACTATGTTAAGTTATTATTTATTTGATAATTTAACTATCTAACTATTTTTAAATGTCATTTTAGGCCTGGTCCTGATTCAGATCAAATTGATCTTTCATTAGTTAAATACCTAAAGGACATGATTGATGACTATAATCCCCTTGCAAAAAGCTTCAGAAGGGTTAGAGACATTGTAGAAGTCGGCGTACCGCCAACATTATCTCTAGGTTATTCAGAAAACGTTCCAACGATTCAAGAATGCACAATACTCCTACAGCGGATGAGGTTGCAGGTCTGATTGTTGGTGATTTTGATAATTCAGACGTTGGAAGGGATGTTGTTGTCAATGATACATTTCTTGGACTGAAAAGAATTCCTGAAACACATGTCATATTCTTGCCACTACAATATCCTTTAATGTTTCCAAGGGGTGAAAATGGTTGGGAAACTGACATTCCATATAGAGAACATGATCCAACTAAACCCAAAAGAACTAGGGAAAGAGTTGCCATACGTGAATTCATGGCATTCCGAATACAAGAAAGATTGGTTGAATTTCGTACAATTTTATATGCAAAAAGATTGTTCCAATAGTATTTGGTTGATTGTTATACCATGATAGAGTCTCAGAGGCTTTCATATATCAGAGATAATCAAGACATAATTAGAAGTGATATTATTTCTGGTATTCAGGAAGCAGTAGAGAGTGGAGACCTTCGAGCAACATTTGTTGGCAAGAGTACAATTCTTCCTGATTCATTAACAGGTGGTCTAAGATACATGTTCAATAACTGTCAAGATGCAATGGGAATATGCAAGAGGTTTGGTTATCCTGATTTGTTCATTACAGTTACATGCAAATCTAACTGGAAAGAGATAAAAAAAATTGTTACTTTGAGGGGTCTGACTACATCAGATCTTCTAGACATTGTATGCAGAGTTTTTAAGATGAAGTTGGATGAGATGATGTCTGATTTCAAGAAAAAAGATAGGGTTAATACCGCTTTTGGTCCCTGTAATATTGGCGAATTCCGGTTTTAGTCCTTGTAAAAAAAAATTAGATTCTGTCCCTGTCATTTCAGATTCTTCCACTTTTAGTCCCTCACTTAATCTTGTCAGCATAATCTGCACATGTGGCACGCTGACTGTGTAATTTTTTACTTTTATCATTAAATTTATTTCCACTTGACTTTTATTTTGATTTATATTTTTTAAACAATTGAAAACAAATTTTAGAATTTAAAATAAAATAACTTAAATTAAAATTAAAACTAAAACTAAAATGAAGTAAAATTAAAACTTCATCTTCATCTTTTCCATTTTCTTCAACTCTAGCCCAACAATCAATTTAGAACAATCTCAACCCACTAATCAATTTAGAACAATCTCATTTTTCTTTATCTATACTACCACCTTAGAAAAATAAAAAATAAAAAGAGGGTGCCGCTTATTCCCTAAGGAAAAAAAATCTCTCTAAACTCGCTCTAAACCGACTTCCATCGCCAAGCCTTCTCCCTCACAAATCCAACCTCCTCTTGCCCCGATGTAGACTCACGAAGGGATGGTGCGATGAGGCTCCTCCTCCGCGCCGTCGTTCTCCCTTTTGGGGTTGTTCCTACCATTCTCCGCAGGAGATCTTCTAAACTCCTCTGTTGTCGCCGTCACCGTGCTTTTTGTGTGCCGCCGTCTTCTTCGTTCAGTTGGGTTGTTGTTTTAGGTGGTGGGTGGTGGAGGTTTGGGTGGCGTGTTTTTCCGTTTGCCCTCACCTGTTTGTGTGGTGTTCACCGTCGTCGGATCGGCGGTTATGTTTTTGTTCCTGTTGCAGGTAGCCAGTTAGTCGCCGACAAGGAGATTTGTTTGTTTTGTCTGTAAATACTTGGCTCCGCCACTGATTTTTTGTTGGTGGCAGCAGGTTCATCGGTGTGTCGTAGGCATTGTTCTAGTGGTTGGTCGCTGGTGGTGTTCTCGTGTTGCTGGCTTCGTAGCTGGCGTGATGTTTGTTCTCATGGGTTCCGGCAGATTGGTTTTTGTTTTTGCTTCTGTTTGATCAGAGATTGATTTTAATTCCTTTAAATTTTGATTGTACTTTATTTTTTTTGTTTTTTAAATAATGTTAATAATAAAAAACTATGTGGAATTAATTTAATTTCATAAAATATGAAAACAATCTAGTCAGCTTGCCAACTCAGCTGATTCTGCTGACAAGATTAAGTGAGGAACTAAAAGTGGAAGAATCTGAAATGACAGGGACAAAATCTATTTTTTTTATAAGGACTAAAACCGAAATTCGCTAATATTACAGGGACCAAAAGCGGTATTAACCCAAAAAGATATATGTGGTAAAGTAATAGTAGGCAAGTATAATGTTTATAAACTTTTTGTTTTTTGTTTATCATTTTACTCTATTTTAGTATTGTTAATAATATGCAGTATATTTTCTTTATATTAGGTATGTACACGGTTGAGTTTCAAAAAAGAGGTCTCACACTTGCACATATCCTATTGTGGTTAGACGGGGAAAATAAATTTCTTACCGGTCGAGATATTGACAAAGTAATATCTGCTGAGATTCCTCATCCACAACTATATCCAAACATGCAAGCTTCAGTTGCATCCTTTATGATACATGGACCTTGTGGAGCTGCTAAACTCAAATCACCTTGCATGAAGGGTCATAGGTGTACGAAATATTTTCCAAAGAAACATCAAAAGTCTACATTTATAGACAAAGATGGTTATCCTTCGTACAGGAGGCGTGACTCAGGTCTTTTTGTCAATAAAGGAGGAGTGAAATTGGATAATAGGAACGTGGTTCTGTACAATCCTTATTTACTTATGAGGTATCAAGGTCATGTTAATGTTGAATATTGCAACAAGTCAAATGTCATCAAGTACCTATTTAAATACGTTAACAAAGGCCCAGATAGATCAAACATTGAGATCACAAATGGTTCTTCTATTTCACAAAGAGACGAACCCGTTGATGAGATAAAGCGTTACTATGATTGCAGATATATGTCGCCATCAGAGGCAGCTTGGAGGGTTTTTGCATTTGATATTCACCAAAAGTTTCCAGCAGTCATTAGGTTATCAATTCATCTAGAAAAGCAACAAAATGTCACTTTCAAGGAAACACAAACTCTTGATGATGTTTTGAAATACCATGAAATGGCTCCAACAATGTTTTTGGCCTGGTTTGAGGCAAATCAGATTTATGAAGAGGGTCGTAATCTTACATATGCAGAATTTCCTTCTAAATTTGTTTTTGATCAAAAGAAGAAAATGTGGCGTCCAAGGAAAAAAGGTTTTAGCATCGGGAGACTTACTTATGTACCAGTCAGTGCTGGAGAGTTATATTACATGAGAATATTATTGACAATGCAAAGAGGTTGCACTTGATATGAAAGTATCAAAACAGTTGATGATCATGTCAAGGAATCCTTCCAAGATGCGTGTTATGTGTTAGGATTGTTACAAGATGATAAAGAATTTATTGCTGGAATCAAAGAAGCGAGCAAACTAGGAAGTGGTTTCCAAATGCGTCTGTTGTTTGTACGACTTTCGATCATGAACATGATGACGAAGCCTGATGTTGTATGGAATACCACTTGGTGTTTGTTAGCTGATGGAATTATTTATCATAGAAGGAAAACACTTAACATTCCAGATATATAATATAACATTGTTCCCTTTTTTTTACAACTATTCTATTACAAATGTTCCATATAGATTACATTTTTAAATATTTGATACAACTTGCAGGGTTACAAATTGGTTATGATGAGTTGAAAATCTTTGTCTCATTGAGATGAATAAATTATTGATGGCAAATGGTAGATCATTGGAATGTTACAAATCCTTACCTACCCTTCATAGCAGATGAACTCAATTATGACAAAGATGAGTTATCTAAACTCCATGCAGAACTGTTAGAGTCATTGACAGATGAGCAACATGGTGTTTATCAACAAATCATGAAATCAGTTTTGTCTGGTGATGGTCAATTTTACTTCTTATATGGATATGGTGGAACAGGGAAGACATTCATGTGGAAAACATTATTTGCTGCAATAAGATCGCAAGGCAAAATTGTGCTTAATGTTGCAAGTAGTGGTATTGCTTCTTTGTTGTTACCAAATGGTAAAACAGAACATTCTACATTTTCCATTCCATTAAAAATTAATGCAAAATCTTCATGCAATGTCACTCAACAATGCCCTAGAGCTAAACTTCTAAGATCAACAAGTTTATTCATATGGGATGAAGCACCTATGATGAATAGATTTTGCTTTGAAGCTTTTGATCGGACTATGAGGGATATTATGAAAGTTGAAGATGAGGAAAATTTTAAGCGACCATTTGGCGGGAAAGTAGTTGTTACAGGTGGAGACTTTCGACAAATCTTACCTGTCGTTAGAAAGGAAACAAGAGGGGACATTATCAAGGCCACTGTTAGCTCTTCCAAAATTTGGAGGACAGTAAAGGTTCTCAAATTGACAAAAAACATGAGGTTGATTGGAAATACAACAAATAATACACCTGATGAGATCAAAACATTTGCAAAATGGATTTTGGATATTGGGGATGGTGTCCAGGAAGCTGATGATAATGGTGAGTCAGAAATTGATATTCCAACAGATTTATGCATACTTGAAGGTACAGATCCTTTACGTCATCTAATTGAATTTGTGTATCCGGATATTGTTCAAAATATTCAAAATTCTCATTTCTTTGAAGACCAAGCTGTCCTTGCTCCAACATTAGATGTTGTTGAACAAGTTAATGATTTTGTATTGTCTTTGATTCCCGGTGAGTCAAAAGAATAATTAAGTTCGGATACACCTTGCAAGTCGGACGAGGATTATGATGTTCAAGGTGAGTGGTGTACTTCGGAATTTTTGAATGATATTAAATGTTCTGGTATACCACATCATCGTTTGATACTAAAGGTTGGGGTTCCTATCATGCTTCTGAGAAATATTGATCAAGACAATGGCCTATGTAATGGTACGAGGCTGCAGGTCAGAGATTTAGGGAAAAATATAATAACAACAACTGTCATCACAGGAAAAAAAATGTTGGTGAAACCATTTTTATCTCAAGGATGGATTTAGTACCTACAGATTCTGGTTTGCCATTCAAGTTTCAAAGACAATTTCTCATATCCTTATGTTTTGCCATGACAATTAACAAAAGTCAAGGACAATCCCTTTCAAATGTTGGGTTGTATCTACCACGTCGGGTATTTACTCATGGTCAGCTATATGTTGCAGTGTCTAGAGTTACAACTAGAAAAGGATTAAAATTTTTGATTTTGGATGAAGACGGTCAACCTTGCAACACTACCAATAATGTGGTATATCCGGAAGTATTTTCTAATTTAAAGTTGTGACCAAAATACTACAATCAACACAAGGTAATTACCATAGCTTTATAATCTGAAGTTGTTTTGGTTATATAATCTGTTAATTTGCTCCAAACATACATTAAATAGACATTACTTTTAATTATTATTGAAAATATGTTATGTCAACATATAACTATTTGTTAGAAATTAATATGATTTAATGATCATGTGGCAGGTAAACATAGATATGCAATATATGGCGGTGAATTTGTCACTTTGGAAGCAGTTTCAGAAGGGATGTATTGTAATTGCATTTTTGAGTTATCTGATGTTGTATTTTGATGTTCAAATGAAGTGTACTTAAGACTACATGGTCATCTCAATTTTTTGTTTTTTGTTGATTGGTTGTATGGTATTTTTTTTTTTGTTGATTGGTTGTATGCAGCTATACTTTATGTATCCAGTATGCTTCTTTATTTTTCAATTTTGTTTTAACTTTTTTGTTTCATGTATTGATGAATCTTTCTTTACAATTAACACATAGATCATCAACAGTCTTAAATTTCCATGTGCGTTGCACGGGTGTGATCACTAGTATGTTCACATCCATGACTTTTCTCAACATAAATAGAACATGTAGGACATCTCTGCCACGATTCTCTTCTGACCAATTCCAAAAATTTCCTATCATTTTCAACTTCATCTTTCATCTTCACCTGTTTTTTACTATACACATCATAATTTGAGTCCCACCATTTATAGGGATTTTCCGATTTGGTTCCCATAGTAAAGGAGTAAAAAAATGGGTCAGCATAACAAAATTGCAGTGGATGGATGTACATAAAAAAATTAAATAGCAATTAATTATTTAGTGTACAACGATACGAGTGCACAGAATTATTAAATGAGACCCTAACTGATAAACTCCCTAGTAGGATTGGAAACAGCTGGCCAGGTCATCAAAGAACATTTTCAAGTCTAGTTTTACTTTTCAAAACTTTAATTGGAATAAATTATTCAATTTTCTTTGAGTAACTAGTTACAAACCCATGCATTCGCACGGGTCTATATCAAATAATTTCATTGCTTAGTGTTTATGGTTGAAATGATTTCGATTGATAAATTATTTTCTTCACAAAAGCTTCATTCATTGTAAATAAATTATAAGCAAGAATGTGTATATATTAAATTTAATGAAAACAAAGGATGAGTGGCCATTTTATAGCCATATAGGTAAATTTATACTTTTGTAGCTAAGCCAAACTGACCAATTAATACACACGTTGATAAGTCATCCACATAAAAGAGGTTTCTTGTAACTATAGTAACTGACAAACATTGCAAAAGGAATGTCTTTATTGGAACTTTCCGATATTCTCCAAAAAAATCCAAACTCCTCAATCATTAGCTTTTAGCATATAACTTAATTATGTTCCCAATTGTGAGTATCAATGTAAAACTGATGTCATTTGCTATGTTAATTATAATTCCTGAAAATGATGTGTGGAGTACAATGATGATTGTTGTTCTATTAATTATAATTTCTGAAAATGATCTGCAATAAACTTTTTTATAGAGATGGCCTTATTTGAAATCATGACTTATATTTCCTGAAATTTATTATTAATATGTAATGGTTATAAATGATGGAATCGAATTTGATAGAGTAAACTTCCAATGTTGGAGATTTATATTTTTTTGAGGCTTTTCTGCTGAGATTGTTATAATTCTTGATGCTATTATATTATGTTAACATAGAAGAAAGCTAAACTTCATTCATAAACTTACCAAGTGTTTGATTTTATTCCCAACTAAAACAAATAGGAGTACACATGTATGATTCTAAGATGATGAGGTTTGATTTGTACAAAAACAGATTGAGGGGAAATTTATTTTTCATGCTTGAAAAGTATTGATTCTTGCATGTCTTTTTTTTTGTTTTTTTTTTTTCTTTTTATGCGTGAATCTTGCTTTTTAATTATTTATTTTAGGCTTTCTGCAGATTCTGGATTGAAAAATTCACTAACATGTTCTATCAGATAGGCTTCGTATCGAACAAGCAAATGAAATTAAGATAAGTATGATGAGCTTTTCTCTCTCTATTTTCTCTTACAGTAGATTAGTATTAAATAATTTTCCCCTTATTTCCATGCATTATTTGAAGTTCACTACAAAGTAAATTGATCCTTTTTTACCAATTGATCATTTTTCATATCTTTGCAAGACCTTTAAATACCTGATCTGATAATGACACAAAGCATTTTTTTAAGTCTGTTGGCATTTAGCGCATCCAACACACTCTTATGATTTTTTTTATGTTAATGCATCTTTATAAAAACCGATATGTTTCTGATAATTATATTCTTTTTTGTATGAACAGCTCCTTCAAAACTATAAAGTTCATTATGTGCATGGATGGGATTGTCATGGCCTACCAATTGAATGCACAAGGCAAGAGTTGTTTTTTTTAGTAGTATATTTTGAACAATGTTTTTGTAGTCTTACAAAATATGTCTATAAAAAAGTTGATCATATATGATTTGAGGTGATCTTACTATGTCTACATAAATTGGCCATCATCATCAATTTTATTCTTACTACTATGTTGTATTTTCAGCTACTGATTGTGAAGTCTGCATTGTTGAGATTCTCATTGAGAAGCAGTGGAAACAAAAGGATGAACCCAACATGGGAGATGGAAATCTAATCCAATATTGTAAAGTCTACTTTGTTCCCTCTTTTCATTCTTTGCTACTATCCTTTCTTTTTTGGGACTAATTGTGAAGTATGTACTATTTAGATTCTCATTAGAAAGCACGGGAAACAGAAAAACGATATCTGGATGCGATAAGGAAAGCATGGTTGAATCGTGTGTTGAGTGTTGAGTTAAGTCTGATCAAATATTAATGAGTTATGAGGTGAGATTAAGAATATCTTTTTATTTGTTTCTAATGGTTTCTTATACTATTTTTTTTTATTTAAATGTGAAAGTGAGAACTCATAAAGTGTTAATAAAAGTGTCTCAATACTAAAAAATTGTGATATAACCTATGTTTGTAATTGCAATTGCTCGATGTCATTGTGTTTGTTATTGAGTTACATGCATTTGTGTTTTTCTTCAACTTTTTTCAATGGTTACAGGTAATCAATAAAATGTCTAAAGTTGAGAGAAGGGTTCAAAAAGTTGTGACAGGGAGAAATTGGAGCTAACATGGTTGTCTACTTTATATGTATGCCATATTTTAAAACTTTGGTCTTCAATAAAGGTACATAAATTCATTTCTCTTTTAATATTTATTTTTCACTCTCCTTTGGTGTTGCATGGAAAGTTGCTACTTTTTTTAAGCTAAAAGCGTAATGTAATGTCCAATTGATATACAACTTTACAATGAAAGTGTGAACCGATTATTATGCCTTAGAGTTTTTTTGTTGAATGAAATAAAATTATTCTTAATTGATTCATTTATTTCTTACACGCTATATTTTTTAAGTTCTGATACTATTGGATATATGTCATAATCTGTTGGTTTTCCATTGACTATGTAAGATGATGACAATTGGTGCATTGTATAAAATCTGGTGTGATGATATAATATTTAAGTTGACATAATATGACAATAATTAGTCAGTTGAATGGTTACGGAATAACTTTTATGACATATCTATATTATTATCTAGGTTTTATGTGTATCTGTGAGAACCAAAAGACTTCAACTTAAATATGTTAGTTAAGAATTAGAAATGATTTACAAAAAAAAGAAGGTTTTTGTATAATTTATGTGCTAATTACTTATATTTATTTAATTTTTTTTTAGTCTAAGTAGTTCCAAATATGGTTTTTGAGACGAGAACAAAATGAAGAAGCAAATAAGGGTTGAGCATTAAATAAGTTGATTCATTTAAATATCTATATCTTTCAAAGTAGTTAATTCATTCCAATAGTTATATGATTCATTTCAAATTTTACTAGGTCGATGTAATTCATTTCAATATCTATCTCTTTCAAATAAGTTGATTTCAATATATATCTTTTTCACATTGTTAATTGCTTTGAAAAGATACTTTGTTTCAACATTAAACAAATCATGTTGTTTATGTTTTAGGAGTATTGTTATTGGTTTGCCATTTTTAACTTTCAACTAATATTTTTTATATTTATCTCTATAAAAAGGTGTTGTGGGCTTCCTTATTGAACAACTATAGCAGGTTCTAACATAAAATGTGAAACTATAATTCATTATTGATTGAAAATTTTACTTTAGTGGTTATGATTATCTATAGATTGTTGACTGAAAAAAGTAAAGAAAATAGAGAGATTTGAGACAATTTTGTGAGACCACGCATGCTCAATATTATAAAATGACTATAAGTTTTCTTTAACTGTATGATTGTAAAGTAATCACTTAATATACTCCTCTTAATGACATGAATAATGTTACAGGTTCAATTACATCAAAGGATAAAATAAGAGGCTGTTTATATTATATTGATCTAAAGATGAACTACACAATAAAGACTATAGGTTACTTTTGCGATTAAATTCTAATTTTTTTTAGGGTCCATCCTACTTCTCTTTTTAGACTATGTTGTTAATTTCAACTACTGATTGTGAAGTCTCCAGTGTTGAGATTCTCATTGAGAAGCAGTGGAAACAAAAGGATGAACCCAACATGGGAGATGAAAATCTAATCCAATATTGTAAAGTCTACTTTGTTCCCTCTTTTCATTCCTTGCTACTATGTTTTCATTTTTGGGACTAATTTTGAAGTATGCACTATATTGATCTAAGTATGAACTACACAATTGTTGAATGTCATTCTGTTTATTATTGAGTTACATGCGTTTGTGTTCTTCTTCAACTTTTTTCAATGGTTACAAGTAATCAATAAAAAGTCTAACGTTGAGAGAAGGGTTCAAGAAGTTGTGACAGGGAGAAATTTGAGCTAACATGATTGTCTACTTTATATGTATCCCTTATTTGAAAAATAATAAATCACCTAAACAGGACAAATTTTGAGTTCAAATATTAATTTTTGTCACTAAATGATATCATCTAATTGTACAAATGTATATTGTTATACTAATATGTGTCACTAATTCTGGAAAAAAAATACAAGGGATATATAAGTTGTCGTTGATGATGCAAAGTTTGAATAAGAACTTATTTTATCCAAATCTGTTAGAATGAGCAAATGTTTTCTATCATCATTAAGAAAGTTTGCATTTAGCATTTAAAACATGTTGTTTTGATTCTGAAACATATGCTTATAACTTAGCAGATTACTACACTAAATGATGATGCAAAGTTTGAATCAGAACTTATTTTATCCAAATATGTTAGAATGAGCAAATGTTTTCTATCATTTACTTAACATTCACTCTTTATGATTAACTTCACGTGAAAGTCATTATATACTCATTTTGTGTATTTTATATATATTACAGGATTTTGGTGAGGTTTTCTCTAAGTTCTGTGAAGAACATGATGATTTGGGAAGTGTGTGGAATTTGATAGATGCTAAAGGGAATGCTCATTTTGTTACCTTCAATGAAGATTATACTCTTCCACTCTTGACTGATGGCTGGAGCAATCTGAGAGATTTTTACCATTTTGAAGCCAAACAACAAATTGTGATGACCTGTCTAGGGAAAAGTCAATTCAACCTCACTATTGGAAAGAAAATTGAGGACAATAACAACATACCTTTGTTCCATAGTCGGAGCACCAAACCTGGAAAGACTACTTATTTTGACATTTCTTTGAATAATTTACATATGTCTATCAAATCAGAATTGGTTAAATATCATTCTAATCACATTTATTTGTTTGTTCAAATATTTTAAGTCACATCAGTTTGGTTTAATATATATTATGATAACTTAAACTTATGAGTTCATATTAATACAGGTTCTTCCCCCAGATTTCAATAAATTCTTATGAGATGGTGACTTTGACTTTTTGTATCTGTGCAATGGAAATGGAATGAAGGTGATGACTGAGATTGAATACAAAAATTGTGATTCACTCAATACTAAGCTGAAAAGAGGATGGGAGGAATAATGTACCAACAATTGTTTTAAGGTTGGAGACAGTCTTCGTTTCAAGTTTTTTGATGGATACATAAGTCATTTTGTTAATGTGTTTTAACATCAATCCTTAGGTTTCTCAGATATTATCTACTGTGTTGATGCTAATCTGTTGTTAAGCTTTAATTTTAGTTCGTTATTTTGATATTCAGTTGCCTTTTGTTATGGATGAATCAATGGATGTACTCAACAATCTACTTTGGTACAAAAAAAAAAACTAAAGCAAAAACTTGTTGATAAGCACACAATGCAAAAAAAAATGTCTAAAATAAAATAAAGTACATAATCTAAACAAAAGTTATTCAAGCAATTACTAAATCCATCAAACTTAAAATCTGAAATTCACACAATAAAGGATATATTTGATTTTTTTCATTCAAGCAATTACCGAATCCATTAAACTTAAAACATGAAGCAATCACTGAATCATACTTATCATTCAAGCAATTCACAATGATGAAGGACAACACACAAATTAATATGAATCTTTTTACACATTTTTGTTGTGAACAGATAAAAAGAAATTGTGAACAAAAATAATAAAGACAAATTTTATAGTACAAAAATTAAGATACAATATAAAAGAACTTAATTTTTTTGCAAACCTACAAATTTTACTTGAATGATATTTGAAATAAGTAGATATAAACAAAAAATCAAGAGGGGTTAGAGACACAAATTTACAGGTGAAAAAGGAAAGAGTGAAATTTGAAGCTTACCTCAATTATTTTACTGATCGATTTCGTTGAACAATCTCAAAAGTTGTAAATCGTAACATTTAAATGGAAGAACACAAATAAAAAGAAGAATATGCTAAGGGGAAAATGAAAGAGAAGAATAATATGAAAAGAGAAGAGAAGGAAGAAAGAAGAATATGACAGAGGATGGAAAAAAGGAAGAGAGAGAGATTTGAGAAAAAGTGAATAGGAATTAGAAAAAAAAGGGGAATTTGAATTTCAAACTGATGCATTTTGCCTCCACAACTTTTCAAATTGAGGGTAAAATAGTAAAATCCCGATATTGATGGGAGTGATGTTGAAAATCTGAATTCAAATGAAGGCTTCTCATTGAATTTGATTTTGTAGATTACCAAAATATCCTTTCTGGAGGGCAAATATGTAAATGACTATGTATCTTATATGAATAGATAGATAGTAGAATCATCAATTTTTTTGTACTGTCAATTTTATTTTTTCATAAATAAATCACCAATTTACTTCATGTTTTTGCACCTCACACACAAGGCCCTATCAGATCCAACACAAGACATAGTCCACTTCCCACTCATAGAAGGAGCATAAATGCCTAAGATTCTTATATACACCTCAAAAAAAGGGGAACTATGTGTCAATCTTTTTTTTTTTGGAAAAAAAGTTTAAATTACCAAAAAACCAAGACTTCAAGCATAAGGTGTGTCAGAAAGAAAACACTAAATCATGAGTTTACAAGAACATGTCACAAGTAAAAGGAACAAAAACAAGAAAGAAATGGACAATTATGTCATAGCTCCCAAGCATATAATTGGGTTAAGCTACCAAGAATGATAATGAAAAGAGAAATTAGCATATTTCACTTTTGACCACCAAAACGGTTATAGCTTAATTTTGTCAAGCAGTTGATGCATAGAGTGCTCCTAATGCTTGAAAATTCAACCATTCTTTTAATTCCAAATCACCCAAACGCAAGATAATCATATAAGATGCATAGCTGAACAATGATGTTTAGATGATCCTCTTAAATAACCAAATTGATGTAAATGATTTGAGATAAAAGCAAGTCCATATTGATCCAAAAAAAAATTACAATGCAAAAACAAGTGATTGTTGTCCTCATTAGATCCATAACCACCCATACAAAGTTGTTGATGATTTTGAAGTAAGCCTTGCCGCAAAAGATTATAAGTAGTAGTAATGCGATTCTGAAGAAGATGTCAAGTAAAGAGACTAATTTATAGAGAAACTTCCTTGTGCCAAATGATGTCTGAAGATTCTTGAATTGTAACATTTTTCGAAGTTGTCAAGTAATGATAAGCTGAACTGACTATGTAACGCTGAGATGTATGAATGTTCCATTTCCATCTGTCTCACTCCCCATCCTACAACACAAAATCATGCCACAAAGTACTACACTCTACTACCTTCTCCTCCGAAGCTAAAAGCGCCTACGATACTTCCACGCCTCCTCATCTTCCCTCCAACCTAAAAGGTACATCTATAAAACTATCATCATTTTATTCTTAGCTAACTCAAAGAGACGATTGAATCTATCCTTTAAACTCCCCCTCCAACCAACGGTCCCACCAAAACAACGCAGTTGACCCATCAATGGCACAACGACATAAGTTATCCAAGAACCAGCTCCCCACCCCTAAATCGTCCCCTCACTAATGCTAGAAATATTTTTCCACCACATTGAATCTAACCTTCCACCTACACTGATTCTACCTCCAACCTCCCCCGTAACACGCCGGTAAAACTCTATACCACAATCTATCCATTTCCTCCCTCGGCGTCAAGCATCACTTTCCCAAAAAAGGGGCATTAAATTCCTTAGTTCTTCTAACCCACAATCCTCAAAACTTTTTTTTCATGCAAATAGTATTCCATTTGATCCAAGTTATTTTCCTAAACTCCTCACTCCCCCCCCCCCCCCCCCGGTCATAAAAGAAAATCAAAATAGATTCGAGAGAAGAAACGATACACGTGGGAGCCTTGAAAAAGGAAATAAAGTAGATCGGGAGAGAGAACATACCACACTTTAGGAGAACCAAGTGACCCCCATAGGTAAACTTTTGCTCTTCCAAGCCGACAGTCTAGACTTAACACGGTTAATCGGTGGGTTCCAAATATTTAATTTATGAGAATCTCCTCTGACTGGTAAACCCAAGTAAGAGAAAGGAAGAGATCTTGTTTTACAATTCAACACCGTTAAAGCCTAAGTCAACCAGGTATTAGAAACATTAACAATAACCAACTGGATCTTGTGGAAAATCACTTAAAGACCAGAGATCACCTTGAAGAGAATGAAATCATCTTTTAAAGATCTTATATTGGCCCAACAGTCAAACTCAGCTCGCTCTGCAACAACATCATACCGACCTCGTAGTCTACATCGTCGTCAGCCATGAGCCTCCCATGGATAGGGATGTGTAGAAGGCACGCCACATCATCTAGTGTGACGGTCATCTCCCCAACGGGCAGATGGAAGTTGTTGGTCTCCCCATGTCATCTCTCTGACAAGGCAGTGATGAGGTCAAGACTGATGTTCTCATACCCAGTCTGAAGGAGGGGGCAAGACCGGATCCATCCACCCGCTCCCAGAACCATAAAGCTCCACATCCCGGGACTGTCAGCTTCTCACTCTTAAGCTTCTTCCCGTGCGAGGCAGGGGTCACCCGATGCGTCCTCCAAAATTGAAATACAAAAAATTAAACGAACAACAAACCGTTAAAAATTTAAACATTTGAATAACTAAAAAAGACATAACAATTTAATCGTAAAAAAACAATAATTAAAATAAACATTAAACATTTTAACATAACAATTAAATCGTAAAATTAAAATTAAATAAACAATTAAATTAACGCGTAATTAAAATATTTTAACATAACAGTTAAATCGTAAAATTAAATTAAAATAAACAATTAAATTGACGAATTGACGGTAATTAATTTAAATATTTTAACATAACAGTTAAATCGTTCAATTAAATTAAAATAAACAATTAAATTGACGCGTAATTAAAATATTTTAACATTAAAATTAAAAATAAACATATCAATTGACGCGTAATTAAATAAAATTAAACAATTAAATTTATCGTGGCGTCGCTCCAAAGTCTGCATGTCACATGTCTACTGAAATTCATTAGAAGTGACATGTCAGTAGGGCCCCCAAGAAATCCATCCGGTCTGGCCTCCTCCTGAGCCTCCTGCTAGGCCTCACCCTCCTGATGTTGAGGCTGAAGCTGCTCATACTGTGCTTGAGGTTGTTGGTGCTACTGTGTGGGGTCCACTACCTGGGACGCACCCGCCTGGGACGACGTCCCCTCCACATCCTCACTCTTACTGCTCCTAACGTCATGTCTCCTTCGAACAGGAGGGCGCGTAGCCGCCTTTTCGGCCCGTGCACTCTGTGTCATGCTCTCCCTGCCTGCTCTCAGCCTGTTCGGTCTCTCAGACATATCTACACAACATAAAACAATGCAAAAAATCAATGATTCACATTGTACCCAAACTACCATATTGTGTGATTTCAATCTCTAAACTACCACATTGCACTCAAACTCACTATAATGAACATTAACAATTCAACTCTAACTAATTTCATCATTAACATTGCAAAAATAAAAAAATAAAAAAACATTGAGACATTTTATCAAACACCTAGAGTTCAACATAAAATCTAACAATTTCTAACTCTAACCTAATTCTAACCTATCACATTTGAGTCAAACTTACTCTAATTAACATCTAAACAACAATTTCTAACTTAATTCATCATTAACAAGCAAAAAATCTAACATGCAAATCAACCCAAAACCTTAAAATTCCACAACTTTTATAAAAAAAATCAAACATTTAAATAAAAAAAAGGCAATGTCAAATGATCATAATCACTTATTTGATGTTGGAGTAGAAATTGAACTTGATTTACTTGAGTTTGTGTGAATTCGAATTTGGGAAAAGTTGGGAGAATTTATTTGGTTTTTGATTTTGAATGTGAATGGTTCTGTTTCTGTTTTGATTATATAACAGGACGCTACGTGACTTAAGTCACGTTGGTATATACCGAACGTGAGTTAACACACATTGACTCAACGTGACTTAACTCACGTTGGTATATATCAAACGTGACTTAAGTCACGTAGGGGTATTTTGGAAAGTTTCTATGGGAAGTTTGTGAGAAGAGCAATTTTCTTAGGATTACGACTAGAAGTAGAATGGGAATGTAATTTAGGTGACATTTAGTAGGAGCCACTTTCAACGAGAGTAATTCACCAATTAATCCTCTAAAATTGTAGGAGCCAATATTTACACTTCTTAAATTTGCGAATAAGTAAAAAAAACGTCCTAATTAGTGACATAATCCATATACTATTTTCTTAATAAGTGATATAATTCATAGACTAATTTACTAGAAAGCGATATAATTCAAATACTAATTTGACAAATAATTGGATACAAGTTATTAGAAGGAATCAAATTGCTCAACATAATTCAAAATCAGAGTTTTTTTTTATCTGTTTGCAAATTCCAATAGTGTAAATGTCTGGCCCTTACATTTTCATAGACGAATTGGTAATTTACTCATCAACGAGATAACATTTTCCTTTCGAAAATGAATCCCTTTTTCTCATCCGTCGACCTTCTATTTATGCCAATGCAATCCACATGTGTCCCTTGCTCAACCAGTGTTTTTACACACAGACACACTTCGAAGACCGTACAAAAACTAAGGATATAGAAGGATATGGATTCGAAAGTTTAGGGTGTGTTTAGATGCAGATTTTAGGAGAGAATATTTAGGCATCGTTTGACCTAACTTTTTTACAGTCCAAAATCTACTTTAAAACTAAGTTAAAATTAAGGGCTTTAAGAAAGAAGTTAAAGTTGTTTTGTTACTTTATTATTTTTTTATTTTTAAAGTTATTTTTAAGTTAAAAATTATTTAGCAAAATATTGTACAAATATATAATAAATAAAAAAATGTTAAAATATTTTTTGAAGGGAAAAAATGTTTAAAATATTTTTTAGTAAGTACTTAATAGATATTTTGTTTGGCCTACCTTCTCCTTAAAATTGTAAAGAAGTAGAAAAAAAAAATCAAGCCAAACAATACCTTACTTCTCTTTTTAAATTACAAACACTAGTATTTTTCAATATTATTTTTAGATGACACTCCTGCATTCCTACTTCGAGGACAAATTTATTAGAAGTTTTCTATAAATATAACCAAACATTTCCTATAAGATTACAAAACCACAAATTTTAAATTTATATGAAATTTTACGTGTTTGATTATTCATGTAATTAATATAATCAATCAACGTTCATAAGGTGTTATTGAACAAACTATGCTTCTATTTAATTTTAAGTCTATAAAAAATTATGTCATGAAAGAAAAGCTAATAGACTGACTAGCTGCCCTTAAAAGAGTGTATGAGCTTCAATTGATTAATTGGGAGTGAAGCAATTTTTTTGTTACACCAGCATGTTTTTTGCAACTTTTATTGCTCCTTTCATTTTGAAGCTCTATGCAGAGAACAAACTGAAACCTCATAACTCATAAGAAAATGTAAATCCTGATGAAGTTTTACACACATCCTGTAGAAGATTTTTGAAAGATAACTGGAAGACTTATGAATTATGATTGAACAGACATATCAGAAATATTTAAACCAAATAAACAAGGAAGTGATGAAAAAGGTAGTGCTTGACCACACTTGTATAGAAAAAAACAAATTAACATGAAATCGTCATTTGACATAAATGCAACAAATACATAAAAGCACAATATCCACCAAGTTAAGGTTTCTAATTCATAACTTTCCTACGCCGACAGTCAGAAGAACAAGCCTGTATAGCAAATCCAGCCAAATGCTGACTATTTTTTGTATTCTAATAATAAGCTGTTTAAAACTGATTTCATAACTGCTATTGTTTTATAAGACTGATAACTACTGTGATGGACTCTACAGATTTTGGTTAGCAGCTTATAAACACAACGAACTACAGCGATGAATAAATACAACTATGAATTAGGAACTATAGTAGCTCACAACAATAAGGCAGAGCACTAGAACCTACAAATTTCAGGATGAGACATGATACATTTACCTGAAAAAACTATTCTAAAAATTTTGATCTGGTCACATGGCAAGGTTCATTTTAGTTGATTCCATTTTGGATAACAGATCTTTAATGTCTGACTCCATTCTCATTTTCATGTTCAAATACTCCAGATGTGCCCTCTCTAATCCATGGAGTTCTTCCAACTTTTGCTTACGCATTTCATCTGTCTCAGCAAACCGTAACTTGGTGATTCGGTTGGCATACTCTTCTTCAATTTTCTCATTCTTTGCAAGGGCAATGCGCTTCAACCCTTCAGCTTCTCTCCTAGCATCATCAGCACGCGATTGAAACATTTTGGCCTCTGCATGTTTGATTTTTATTATACTGTCCAATTCATCAAAACCGTAGTCTTTTTGAACACTACTCATCTGCAACTCCTGCACCATTGTCCTTTTATCATTCTGGTCAAATCTTGGAAGGATGCTTGCAGGTCTTTCTAACAGAGGTGCCTTATCTGAATAAATAGATTTCAGCCAGGCAGCTTCCTGGCTGGGCCCAGCTACCACACTGTTTTCTTTGACCTGTTCCTTCCCAGAGAAGTTTGTTGTCATGGCTAATTTGGAAGAATCACACTCTGCAATTAACCATAATGCATGTAAACATGGTTATCAAATCGATATTCAAATTGTAAACCAGAAGACCAATTTTCTGAATCGTGAAGCAGATCTTATTATGAATTCTAAGATATACTACCAATAAAATGTCTTTTTTTTAAGTGACAACAGAATTCTAAGCTGATATATCATATATGGACCTCAAAATAATTCAAGATTCAAGTCATAAATCAAATGAAAAGTGGTTGGTTATGCAAAGTTGACCAAACAAAAAGCGGTTGACTACACTAAGTTTAGGCAGTGATTCATTAGAATGAATCAATATTTCATCATACATTCATACTGAATCGGTGTTCAAGTTCAAAATAGATGCATACTACAGATTCGTATAGATTGAGTTCAATTTAATATTTATTCGAGATACGCCTCACATGAATCATACGATAGTAATAACGATGCATGTATATACATACAATTTAGCCTTCACAAACACAAATGATGCAAATACTGTTTAACATCCAAAGAACATAAACGCTGAACTAAATTGAGGAAACACCATCACTAACTATTTATACAATCAAGCCTTCACAAACAACAATGATGCAAACGTCCAAAGAACATATATGCCGAACTAAATTGAGGAAACACCATCACTAACTATATTCCGCATGAATACATGATATATCTGTCATGGAGTTGTTGACATAGTTTGATACATTATGAAAAATGCCAGGTCTAACGGAATGATTTACAGAAGCAAAAAGTCATTTAAATCTGACAACCATAATAATTTCTTTGTCATTCAGACAGAAAGAATAAGCCTTAGTAGCAATAATAATTCATCCAATACCAAGAAAAATGTATACTTTGCATGATTTACCTATATGTTCTAACCACTAAAGAAACCAAAATACAGGTTTATAGGCATTAATGACATAAAATTTAACATAACAATTATGGGCATATGCCCAAAGTACGATGTTCCAATATATTTGATTTGTATATACAGCAAGTCAGTAGAAAACACTTAATTTTCCATATACAGTTGCCAAAAAAAATAATAATTCCATATACAGAGATCAATGTTTAATGCAAGCATTTCATATACTGGAAAATTAGGCTAAATTCATTCAAATAATAAGATTATGAAACCATCATAGGTATTTGTTTACTTACCAGAGAGGAAAGACATGATGTGTCTCAAAACCTCAGGAAGGTTGGACTTAATTATCAGCCTTGGCAACATTTGATCTGCAATCTCATGCAATTGTCTCCCTCTTATATCCTTGCTGGCAGAAAAGATCCTCTTCACATATTCAAGTTCCTTGTAAAGAGATTCGGCTGACCACTCTTTTGCAAAATTTTGAAACACCTCTTTGACAAAGCCAAACATCTCAGAAGGGTGATCACAAGCAATGCAGTGAAACTGCATCTCAGTCGTCCCTTTTGTTCCAGTAGTATTATGTCCATTTCTAATATAAGATTCCCGTAATCCACAGTCAGTATGACACCAGTGAAGACAAACATCACACCCAACCCAACTAGTTGTGTTCGACGCGTTGTCAAACTTAGAGCACACAAGACACATACATTCCCTGCAAAAACCATTCTTCTGCACACAAAGCTTGCAATCACATTCATCGACCGGCAACTGACTTCGACATGATAAATTCCTACACTTCAAGTTTAGAAAAACTTGAGCTAAATCATTAGTTGAAATGTTATCACCTACGTGAAGATAATGGGCTAAACCAGTTTTTATTGCAACCAGAATTTCCAGTTGCACTCGATGACACTTCACTAGAACATCCAAGGTTATATCAGACCTGTTCTGCAGAACTTTTTGAAAAGCAAGTATCTGACCGTGGCTATCTGCATTGAGCATGAGTTCCCGAATACCCTCCTTCATATGTGTCATGTACTGTCCAGACATTTCATGGAACTTTCTCGACATCGTGTGCACAGGTTCAGAAACAATTCTAGCAATGATTGTCTTAACAAAATCAAGTCCACCCATCAGAAGTTGTTCTTGTCCTTTCTGGCTGGTAGTTCGATGTAGACCACCACTACTCCTTTCCCTCTTTTTCTCAAAACTATAATTTGATCCATTGTCATGAGACCCAACACTCTGCGTAGGAGACCGAACATCATCATGTCGTCTTGACTGTCCTGAAAGCTGCTTATGAAAACTCAATTGCTTTTCAAGCCCACTGCCCATTTTTGAGCTTCCTTCTAGAGCCCTAGAATGTTGACCTTTCAAAGCTTGAGTGTCTAAAACGCCCCATGATGCTTGTGGCTGGTAAAGAGAACCGTTTCCATTCATCGAAGTTCTCTGACTAGAGGGAACTTCTTTCTGTTTGGGATCACCCTGCTGAGATAGGGCTTGCCAATCAAATCCCTGGAACAAGGGGCGACTGCCAACCGATTTTCCAACAGATTGTTCATAGTCCACTGAATTTTTTGTTAGAGAACAGCTTGGATTATGATATAATGATTGGGAACCTGAAAATGACATTGATGCAGTAAAACCATCTGAGTTAGTACAAAATGTATTACTTAGAGACTGAACACTCCGTGCTTGACTGGGAGATCCAGGGGCTTGCGTTGCTGTTTCCTGAGCTCCTATCGGTAACAGAACATTCGGCAAGCTAAGAGAAAGGTCAAGCTGGCCCATTGCAAGACCATCATCGTTCTCCTTTTTTAGAACCGAGCTATCAGACTTTTCTGCTTTTCTCACAGGAGAACAAGAAAAAAGTTCGAACCCTCTCGTGCTTGGACCTTCCATGTCATCTACCAGGCATGTTGCAAGATCATCCGATCCTCTATCAATCCACAAGCCATCTTTTGAAGAATGTGCAACATCAGGTGTGACCGAGACGCTTTTGCCTTTATCCTTCACATTGTTGATCACACTCACACTCTCCATCATTGTTTCTCCCTTCACTTCATCGGCAACATCATTCTCAGTTGAGCCTTCAATTGACTCGGGTTTGTTACCACCTACACCTTTATCCTCCTCACCCTCCTCTTCATTAAGCATCGCCTTCTCCTTATATGATCCCTTCTCCGTTTCGTCCTTGCACCGAGTATCATCCCCGTTCAAACACACATCCTTCTTATCATCACCATTACTCATGGTTCCAATCTCAGTCTCAGCAACAGATAGTTCCTTACTTGGATTATCTTGAGTCTTAGGCAATTCACGAACTTCTTTTTCTGCATCTTTTACCTCAGAATCAACATCCTGCGTCCGTTTTGCTTCTTCCTTACTCGACAACATCTGTTTTTCTTCCATAACAACATCTGCATCACCTGAACGGCATTCATTCTTCTTCTTATGCACTTGTTTGTCCTCAGAGGTTTGCTGGATTTCACTTCCAGCTGCTTCATCTTTAGGATCAGGTTTAAGTTCAGTTTCACGGACCGGTTCAGGTTCAAGCTCCCCCTCTTCCATTTCACTACCACTTCCACTCTGAACCTGTTGCAACAATTCCTCGCTTTTCTTCACCTCAACACCACTAACACTCTTCGATTGTTCACTCTCCGAATCCTTAGACACAGAAGGCGACTTAGATTTCGACTTAACCTCCCTAAACACCCTTGGAGATTCCGAATTTCTCTTCTTTGACTGCTCGCTCTCAGAATCCTTAGACCAACTGGGCGATTTCACATCCCTCGAAAAACCCTTGGGCGACCTAACCACCCTCTCTTCAACCCTACTACCACCACCACTCCCTCTACTACTCTCATCAAAATCCTTCAACCCTCTCCTCCACGACGACACACTCCCCTCCCTCCTCGATCGATCCCTCTCCGATCGAAACCCCTTCGGAAACTCCCTCCTTGACCCTCCACAAAAACTCTCCGACCTATGAATAAAATTCCTATCTCCACCCCCACTATTCCTATCAACACCCACACAATTTCTATCAGCACCCCCACTATTCCTATCAGCACCTCCACTGTACCCACCATCCCGGCTGTCCCGGCTATACCGATCCCGATCCCGATCGAAACCCTTCCTCCTATCAAACCCATCAAAATCATGCTCAGATCTTTTCCTAACCAATCTAGAACCCTCTCGATCTTCCTCCACCGTCCGATCCCTATCGTATCGCGACGAAGACGACGACGAAATTAAACTCTTCCGCACATTCTCTTGTTTGTAGTAAAAACTTCTCTGACCAGTAGATGAAAACGAACGGTTGAGATTTGAAGAATCCTTCAAACCATTCTTATCACCACCGTTCTTTTCACCATACGAGTGAAGATCTTCGCTTGACCTTAACCTCTTCATAATTCTTCACCAAAATCAAAACGACAATAAAATAACCAAAACGCAGAGCATATAAAACGGTGGCTAGGTTTTGTTGAACCGGAGATTGGGAATTGTGCCGGCGGCAATATATGGCGGTGATAAATATGAAGAAGAGAAAATGAAAAAAAACAAATAAAAAAGGTGAGACAGAGTTACGATATTCTTTGAGTCAACGGAGTTAAAGTATGGTGAAGAGAGAGAAAGTGAAAGAGTTGGACTTTAATACGCAATTACGCATAGTGCGTAGAACGCACTGGACGTGCGCTACAATCGAAGAGAGAATAAGGAAATACTGTAAATTACTAATTGACCCTTTGTAACTTTGTAAGGAGAAGGAATAATCAGTGTCTTAGAATATCATTTTATGATCAAGTTATTCCTTAATAAAATTTGAATCAATTAAAAATTATTAAAATCATTAAACATGTCTTTAAATTGTCATAAACAATATTCAATTTTGTTAACTAAGGGATTAAATAGTTATATAGAATGGTTTAAAGATCTTTTAAGTTGATTTGTATAGTTTAACGATTATCAATGAAAGTTGGCTGAGTTGACAAATGTATTGTATTATCTATGAAATCGTGAGGTCAACTTCAGTTGTCGATGTGAAAATATCTTTCATAGGTGAGCTTCTGGAGCTCAACTAACCTAGGTACCGTTTGGCCCGGCTTTTTTTTCTACTTCTATACAATTTTAAGGAGAAGGTAAGTCAAACACAATATTTATTAAGGGTCCGTTTGGATTAGGTTATTTTAGAGCTTATATAAAACAGCTTATGCAAATAAATAAGTTTTTATGTATTATTTATAAGTTTTTAAGGTAGTTTAAGAAGAAAAAAAAACAGTTTATGAATATACAATTTTCGTTAGTGAGAGCTTATAAATTAAAATAAAAGCTTATTTATTTACATAAGCTATTTTTCATAAGCTCAAAATAAGCTCAAACCAAACGGGGCCTAAGTACTTACTAAAAAAGTACTTTTTTAGAGCTACTTAACACGACAAGCTTGAATACTTCTTCATTCATATACCCTCTTCGATTCACGTTGGCACCATTTCTTTTATTTTTTTTTCTTCCACTTAATTTTATTCATGTTGGAACTTCATTTACGTCTAATATATATATATATATATATATATATATATATATATATATAAAGAGAATATTTGGTTATAAAAATGTTATATTGTTGGTGTCATTCAAAAATATAAGAATTTATATTATATTATATTTGTTACATTGTAGGTATCATTGAAAAAAAATATTTATAGTTTGTTACAATATGAAAGTGAAATATATATATATATATATATATACACACACACACAGACACTATAGATATATTCTTCAACTCCACAAAAAATATTTTAAACATTTTTTCCCTTCACAAAATATTTAAAACATTTTTTTATTTATTATGTTAATTCATAATAAATTCAAAGCTTTGTACAATATTTTGTCAAACAACTTTTAACTTAAAAATAAATTTAAAACTAAAAAAATAAAGTAACCAAACAACTTTAACTTCTTTCTTAAAGCCCTTCATTTTAACTTTGTTTTAAAGTAGCTTTTAAACTGTAAAAAAAGTCAGGTCAAACGATGCCCTAGACTTTTTACAAAAAGCAAATGTCCAGCGACGTTCTTAATTTTAGGGACTAATATAACTTTGCAACAAAAAAATCTCATAATTTTAAATGATATCATATAAATTTGTTCTTTTCTACTCTCTCAGTCAAATTCTGGAAATTAAGAAAGTTAATAATTGTGTAAATATGTTAGAAATTAATAAGATTTTTACAATTTTATCATCCAAAAGAGATATGTTAGTTTATGTTTGCAACCAAGTATTTATTATAGGCATATTGATAATAATATATTTAATATTGTTAAAAGTTTAAAATGGGGAGTTTAGAAAAGAAAAATGAAATTTTTTAAAATCTTATATTTCAATACGATGATCATAATTTAAAGACTAATTTACTCTTTATTGATACAATCAAAAATTTATCTAGCAGTAAATCAGAAAAGATTAAGTTCTCTTAAAAAAATTAGAATGATCTAATTGTTTAATGAAAGAAGTTAAAGGTCTTAAGTTCAAAGTCAGACCAATGAAAAAATATTGGTCTAACAAACTAACTGCTAAAAATTTTCATTAAAAAAATTATTCAATGGAATTTAAAATGAAATTTCTTTTGTCTATTTGAAAAAATATTAGTCTAGTCTAACAAACTAACTTATAAAGGTAAATTAGTAATTTAGTCATAAGAAATTCAAGGGTGTGAGTAAGGGTGCGTATTGCACGTTGCCGGCGCATTTTAGTGGATTTTAAAAATGTAAAACACACTTGACTTGTGTGTGTGTGTGGTACTGTGTAAAGTTTGTAGTTTGTGCAGTGTGCGAATGGGTTCGGTTGGGTTTGCAGTGATTTGAATTGCGTGTAGTGGAAATGTTAATTTTTGTGTGTTTGGTAAACCACTTAGAAGCTGACACGTTTCTCACAATAATTTTTAATGCTTTGTTTTTTTTGGTAATACTTTCATGATTTTGTTTGTTTGTTTTTCTTTGTCAGCGACTTCTTTTCTTTTTCTTTTTTGGAAATTAATTAATAAAAAACTGTTGGAATGAACCAGGTGGTTTATTATGTCCAAATCCAATAATGTGAAAGATAATTATAGAATGACCTTTTTTAGGTTAATTGGTCAAATAATAACAGTAGGGCCGCTCCTATGAATATGGAGGTTCGGCACTAAAAGTAAAAATAGGTCCGTAATAAAATAAAAACAATTTTTTTAAATGAGTAATTTTCTATTTAAATTGAAAATGAAATCCGTATACATAAGAAATAATCATCATTGTAACTAACACAAAAAAATCTATATTCTAATAAATAATATAAAAAATACAAGTTCTGGCGAATACCTTTATAATAAAGTTTTTTTTTTGACAAATGATAAAGTAAATTTTATTAAGTAAAATATTATTATTAATAAAATAGGTTTTTTACTAAATTAATAAAGTAGTTAATTAACTAATTAAGTGGACTGAAATATCTTTTCTTAAATAGGTTTTTTTCGCTAATTGACTAATTAGTGAAAAAAGTCTTTGATGTTTAAATGATATTCTAAAATGACAAATAATGTTTGACAAACAATTATTTTTAATATCTTTTTATCAAGTAGTCTAGTGGCTACACTCACACATTATAAGTTTAGAGAAGTGCTGAATACATGTTTAAACCTCAGAGCCTACATTCCAATTTACATTAAACTACCAATTTAGCTGCATTTACATGACAAAATATTCTCATTAAATTTGAAGGTATCCTGAATATATAATATTGTTGACTTAAATCACAAAAATTAAAAACGTTTCTAGTAGTAATAATACCTCTCGTCACATTATTATATTTTGTTCCCGAATTTACCTTAGCTGGTAAGGACAATGCGTAATATATGCAAGGATCGGGGTTCAAACCATGTAAACCCCACTTCTTCACATTTAAAAATGTGTGGACTTCAACCACTAGGCTATTTGACACAAAAAAAAAAAAACTCTCTAACACATTATTTTATTTTGGTTACAATTATTTTTTAAGAAGTTAAACCAACCCACCCAAATTGATACTGAACAGAATCAAATCAGATATGACCAACCTAAGTGAATTTTTTTGTTACAATTGTTTTTTTCTTCTAAGTTTATTCTTTTCAGGAGACACCTTCGAAAAATCCTTTTGGAGAGGTAATAAATAACGTGTATAAAAAAGGTACTCCAATAAAGCACGTTATCCATGAGTAACAAGGTCTTCAATAGAGGTGATAAATAACAGTAAAACAAATATGAGGTGATAAATATGTTTTGGCTGCAATTAAGATTGTTCGTTACATGCAGAGCAAGACTAAAGGGAATAAAGGTGAGGTGACACTTAAACTTAATGTTAGCAAGATATATGATCGAATTGACTCGAGTTATCTCATGTGTATTATGAGTAAAATGAGATTCTGGATTTAGTTCTCAGGAGCCTCCCTTCCAGGTTCAGACTAAAGGTCACTGCCATACAGGAGGCAAAGGATCTGGACAAGCTAAGTCTAGAAAATCTGATAAGCTCTCTCAAGAGCCATGAGATTGAGCTTAATGTAGAAGAACCAGATCAGAAGTCTAAGTCCATTGCCTTGACCTCTAAAGAAAAATCTGCCAAATATCTCAAATTTGTTAAACCAGAGGAAGAAAACTCAGGTGATGAATCTGGTGATGATGAAGACCTTGAGGAAATGACATATTTGACTAGGAAAAGAAGGTTTCCTGAGAGAAGCAAAAATTCTAGAAGTTCAGAATTTTCCAACAGAAAAGAAGACCATGACGGCTGCTACAACTGCAAGAAGACTGGACATTTCATTGCTGAATGTTCAGAGTTACAGAAGAACAGGTCAGGGAAAGGAAGATCCAAGCAAGATGCTTCAAAGAAGGAGAACTACAGAAGCAAATTGAAGGAAAGCATAATGGCAACTTGGGATGAGTTTGACGAAAATGCAGAAGCTAACAAAGATGCAGAAGAAGATAATATGGGGTTGGTAGTTACAACAACCTCAGATACTGAATCTGATTCAGACCCTGATCATGTTTTCAAGGATTTCTTTAATCTAACTAAGATTGAGTTAATCGGATCTATCAAAGATCTCTGCATCAAACTCAAAAGAATGTCAAGAGATTACTCAAAGCTAAAGAACAGCTTCAATCTGTTGAAAGCTAGCTATGAGGATATGGAAGAAAAGCATGGACAACTTTTGGTGGTAAACAACATTCTGGAAGACGAAATCAAGGCGCTGGAAGAAAATATTGAGAATCATGTCAGCAGATATGCAAACATAGATAATTTGGTTTCTCAAGAGCTTCTGATCAACTCTGTCAAAAGAATCAGACTTGATCATACAATCTGAACATAGAACGAAAGTATGAAGAAGGAGTAGGAACTTCAGAAGGACAAAGACTGAAGAGCACATAGTCAAATGACTCTGAGTCACATATTTCAATCAAGCCAGAATCTGAAACTGAAAGAGCAAGAGCCCTGACAAAGGTACAACTAAGGACTCAGAAGCCATCAAGTTCCAGAGCAGAAGGACAGGGGAGACCAGAGGAGGACAACTACGGGTAAATTAATTTAAGTCAAAGCTCTCTGTACATATTTTGTTTATATTTTGATAGATGTCAGCATAAAAAGCTTAGCATAAATTGTTTGTGTGAAAGCAGTTATGAGTTTGTATGAGTCTGTTTGAGTTATCAGTTTGTCAAAGTTGTTAAAGATCTTAAGTCTAAGAAAGGAACAATTTTCGTTAAATTTTTGGGGCTATCTAAAAAGTGCTAATTCTTGTGAGCGAGTAATGATTGATAATTCTAGATCAAAAATCTTACAACATGGTAACTTTAGAATAGCTTCTAAAGTTTAGCATGTTGGACTAGTCAAAGGACTCTCAGAATTATGACAATACTTTAAAACTCCTAATGTGGATTTAGCAGAAAATGAATTTTTGAGATAGTCTTTTCTAATGTTCCAACTCAAGGCCCACTTTTCATGATCCATATCTAGACAATACAATTTGTATTGTTTACTTTCTAATGACAACACAATATAATAAAGATTTCTTTTATGGGATTCAACAATAAGCAGTTAGCATAACAAATATGTAATTTCCCCACTATAGAGATATATTCAATAACAACATAAGTAATAAAACTCATAAAGTATCACATTTGAATACCAATTACCAAGTGTATGGATAGGTAACCTGTGCTAGGCCAAATCAGCAAATCATGTTTATATGCAGGGATAACAATTTTTAACATTATGTACATATTAACAATGTAAAAGGTATCCATTGTAGTCTAAAATACAAAACTGAACTGGTAATGAAGAATCAACATGCTAAACCATATTCCAAGACCTCTAAGAATGAAGTTTCCAAACCAAACAAGATCATCTCGAATGACCTCTCTGCTAGTCCTACTAATATCTATCCAAGGGTCAGCTATGGAGGTTCATACTAAAAGCAAAGAACATATAGCTTCACAGAGCTATAGGATATGACTCTATCTGCAACGAGCTGGGAAAGTAAAATTTTGAACTATTACATGGAAGTAAAGTATGAAAAAGTGCATTAATTAACCTTAGATTATAAAAATTTAGAAACAAAATTATAATCTTTTTAGCCCACTTAATGTGGTATGATATTCATAGACACAATCTCAAAGTGCAAGATATTCATAGACACTTAATGCGACTTATGGACGCATTTTCTTTGCTATTTCTTTTTGTTGGAAATCTTGCTTTCAGTTGTTGCTCCTCTCACCTTATATATTTTTAGAAGAAAAGAATGAGTCGGACTATAAATAGTGTTCAATAACATGTCTTAATTCGAGTAGAAAGATAGAAAAAAAAATACCATTTAGAACACTATCATCAGTACATCACCTTGAACGTCAACTATTACTACTTGATGGTGTCTTCAAAATAACACTTTCAATAAAAAAAAAAGGAATGAAGTGGCAAAACATGAAAATAAATCACCATAAATTTTTACAAAATCGCAATATCAGGTAATAACAACAACACCAGACACAACTTCACAGTAGAAAACTTAAAAATGGACAAATGGTTAAATAAATACCAAGACTCAACCCATGCATCTCATGTTAAAGAGTCACACGTCGGATAAGAGATGGTCTGCCAAAGTGTTTATAAGTGGGAGCAATTTTCACCTGACAAGCCGGTTTTGTGGGGTTGTGTTAGGTCCAACCACGAATTCCAACATGGTATCAGAGCCTCCTTCAAGATCCATTGAACCACCTGCTATCAGGTTTCCGTTATCGGACCATCCACCATTTATGTGCACGCTTCAGATGTCCCTGCCAAAGTGTTTAAATAGGGATAATCCTCACTTCACAAGCCGGTTTTGTGGAGTTGTGTTAGGCCCAACCTTGATTTATAAGATCTCACAAATGAAAGTAAGCTATAAGAGCTTTTTTTTTTTTTTGAGAGAAGCTATAAGAGCTATCAACTGTGCTTCCAGCCAAGGATATACTCCCCCAGTAAAATTACACGGAAGGTAAACATCGTTGACATGGTGAAACTGGCCAAATTCTATATTCTTCTATATTCACAAGATAATATTCCCAATTTTCATAATTCCAGTGTCAATCCATCTAAAATAAGCCTACTGCAAATTTATTCAATATGTTTGCAAATATTTATAATTAAATGTCACTATAAATTTGAACCGTGAAAGTTGTAAATGGCCTATACACTTTTTTTCTTTCAATGGTACACTTTAACCATTATTTCAACAATTATTTTTTTTAATAGAAAAATTTATAATAATTTTTCTCTTAATTAATGATACATTTCTATGATAAAATATGGTAACCATAAAATGGAAATGTGCATATTCATTAATCTTACGGTGAACTTTGTTATTTATTCATTAATCTTGGGTTGAAATTCTGACATTTTCAGTTTGATGGTCATTTTCCCTAGTTGTAAATTTTTACGTAAAAAAAAGTGTACCACTAATCAAGAAGAAAAAAATTAATTATATATTTGTAAAAAAAATGAATACGTACAAAAATAAGTAAATTTTTTATTTCTATTAATTTATTTAAATCAATATTTTAGAGTTTTGAATTATTAATATGTAAAAAAAAAGAGTTTTATGTTGGAATATTTTATTATTTAATTATATTCCGATATCATTATGTGGGCAAATATCGTAATAATTATTATATTAGCTACTTATCAATTTAGAGCCTTAATTGATTAGTGATCAAATTAAGTAATAAGGCTAATTAGATTTCTATTTAGATAATTAATTAATTAATTGATATGGACTCAATATGGGTGGATGTCTGGATGACCCATTAACGGAATATTGGGAAACCCTAATGGCCATCCAATATAAAAGAGGTTATGGTCTCCAATACACCGTTCATGACAAACTCTCTCTTCTTCCCATCTGAAGAGAACTTGAGGCATAAATGTATCGGTTGAGGAAGAACCAAATCAGCCGCCGCTAACTCTGTGTATTTCAGATCACAGTTTCTCATCTCTTAATCAGATAGTTGCTGAGAGGCTGTCATCAAAGCTTCATCCAGGTATTCCTAATACCTAAAGTATTAATATCTTGATAAATCAAACATGTCGTAGATCCGATCATGATCATGTTCAATGTTTTTGTTTGCTTCCGCTATTGTTTCATAATTATTGAACATGTGTTATGAATTCTATTTTTATTTAGACATAATTTCCAACATTTTAAACTAACACCACTCAAATATCATCTAATTATTTTAATTTAAAATATTTTTGATTCATGATGTTTTTTTTATGAATATATAAATGCAATTTTCATTTCCTTGAAGATTAACTGGTCCCTAGTGAGTTGTGTTTCCTAGATCTAAGCCATTGAATTTTAGCTCTCTTGAATCAATGGTAGTAAAATGAGCATTTGTGTATAGGTACATAAATTTAAGTACTTGTGCACCTTAAAAGTCACCTATTCTGCTATGTTAGTACAATTTTCCTCACATTTGATTATCTAATAAGCACCCTATTAATGACACCCGACATCATGTTATTGTTCTCTCAATTTAATTTAAGAAAAGAAAAGTATTTAAATTTTCTATTTTATTTTCTCTCCTTATATCGTTCTCCTCCACACAATGGCCAGGGTCAATAATATCTCCCTTATCCATCAACTAACCCATTTGAACAAAATATCTAAAGTGCAATAATTCAGCTTATTCATAAAGAAAGAGAATACCAACTTCTTAGCAGTCTCATTTTATTTACATTTGTTAACTTCAAATTAATAATACAACTCCTACTTCAATAAACAAAAAATTCCTTCTATGGCACTCACCATTACCCACTCTTGGTATAGAATTAGGACCCCTTTGGTTCCATTGTCTTGCCAAGGTAGAAGACCATCCATCTCTAACTCCAATCATGAAGAAAAGAAAGACATGGGAGGAAGAGGAGCCAAAAGACCATTGTTGAAATGGAAAGTAATGTTGAATTATTTTGAGAAGCTAATTGGGAAGAGGCCACAAGAGGAGATGAACAATTTAAGTCCACAACAAAAGGGTGATTGGAAAGACTTGTTTCTAATGAGTATTTCTTTTGCTGTTTATGTGTACATATCCCAGAAGCTAGTATGTGCTTATTGTGCTTGGACTTCTATGCCTAAAGTACATGTATGGTAGTTATTAACTGTTTTAATTACTTCTTATTACTATTCCTTTTTAATTGTCACTTTTTGATATTATACACAAACCAATACAATCAATAAATGTTACTACTTTTGATACAATAAGTTATACTTTTACTATAAACCTTTTTCATTTAATATTTTATTTCATATATTTCTCTCTCCGCAATAAATAACTAAGGGTAATATTGATAAAACAACATTTAATATTGCATTGAACTTTGCAAGTGACAGTTAAATAAAAAAAAATTTCTTCAAAAAAAACACTTAAAAAGGAATGGAGGGAGTGCTTAATTTCATTTCTAGAAATTAAAATTAATTTGTAAACACCGGTCTTTTTGTGTTAGGAAAATGCCAAATATCAATATAGATCTATAAAAGAATTATCGTGGATGATTTGTGTAATATGAGATGCATATTTTTTTTTTTTTTTGTTGATGAAATATACGAGTGGCATTTTTTATTAATACATATACATATAATTTAAATTAAGAGAGACACACACCTATGCAAGTTTAGGAACAACATGATAATCTTATTGGAATATGGACAATAATTTTTGATTTATTTCTTAAGTTTGTTAACTCTCGTATCCATATTCACGGTGATCCCAAAAACATAATTATTTTCTAAAAGAAAAAGGAAATTAGTACCACACAAACATGGATTATGGATTTTTTCTTTTTAAGAATAAGCTAAACTAATCACCCAAATTGATAACGGCAGAATCGAATTTGAAACGTTGAAGAAAACAAACTTTAAGGTCTCAATTCAACATCATCGGTTCAACTCCAAATGGGTTTAGCAACAAACTTTAAATAAATGCGATTTTCTTCGATTATTATTAATTCATTTATGCTTTTCTGTTTATCTTTACCAAAACCAATATTTTTTTCTTTCTACTTTTTATCTCCCATCTCCTTTAGTCCTATTTTTACTCATAATATTTCTTACTCTCTCGATTTTTTTATTCTTCCCTTTATATTTCTCTATATCCTACTCTAATTTTTCACCCCTTGGGTGGTGTGAAAAGAACATGTTATGCACTAATTAATACATATACCAATGTCTATGACGCAGGCATTGCTCATTTGAAAGTCCACCTTTGCCCCTTCTCAGTTATTTTTAGATTAATGTTTAGGCTTATCGCTTGTGTGTGTGTGTATATATATATATATATATATATATATATATATATATATATATTTAATTTTAACTTTTCATATTTCAAAATATATTGATAGTATTAATAAAAGATATAATTGGAAACAAAATAATAAATGCATTTAGAAATTTGTAGATAGTCTTATAATATTAAGAGACAAACACTTTTTTTGTAAATAGTCTTATAATTAGCGACAGAGAGAGTATTTCCTTGACATTAATGTATAAATAATGATGATCTTACAACTGTTCTAAGAAAAAATTTGAAGTTGAACTCTATCCCTTATTCTTATTTAAGCTAACTACATATCTTTATAAAACTAGGTGAAACGCCCGTGCGTTGCACGGGTTTGATTATGATACTTATTTAAATAAAAAATTAGTCTGGGTTAAAAAAAATTTAGTTACTTAATGATAATATATATTTATATATAAGTATGCAATATGTTGACCGATAAATTTAAATGGTATAATTATGAACACATTTTGACAATAAGTTGACAACAAATTAAATGGTTAATGTGATATAAATTTATGAGTAACACAATTCAGCTCATAGTTAATAAATTTTGAAAACTGTCGTAGATCGTTATAGTGTACTTAAACCCCCAAAATAATTAGAAATTGCAAAGTTGAATTATCTTTTTAATATAATTAGAGAGACAAAATAATACATATAAATAGTTAGTGTGTGACATTTGTAATTCAAGGATTAAAGTTGCCAACCTTTGTAATTCAAAGTATGAAAATTAAATGATAAAGAAAAAAGTTAAGGCAAAAAAGGATTTAACTTTTATAAATTAAGAGATAAAAATGAAAACAAAATATTTAAGAGACTATTACGAAATTTGAATGTAATTTAAGAGACAAAAATTGTAAATTAATCTTAAGAAAAGTAAATATACATTGGATACTATTTTTTTGTCTTTTTATTTATTTATAATAGTCTATGAATAGTATTCTAAGGGACAAATAATTTGCGTCGGAGAAATACCGCAAAAGTAACATATATATTGAAATAAAAGGAGTGGCTTGTGCCAATGAAGTTTGACTCAGTTGTTAATAAATTGACTCACCTGTAAGATCGTAAGTTCAATTCTCTCTTTGATGGGTACTTATGAGTTGATTGTGTCTTCATGACTTCATTAGTCTACTGAACATCTGAAACTCAATTCATAGTTAAATATAGAAACACTTTTTTTTCTTTAGGTATATGCAATCCTCTTTTATTTATTCCAAAAAATCTAAAGAAATAAAAAGTGATTTCAACGGATAGAGAGATCCAAATATGCCCTCTTTAGTGCTAAATAGTAAATACAAAAAATATAACTTTATATATCTATTGTATACCAATATATAAAGAAAATATTCATTTTACGTTGAACTTTTTATTCCAAATGCATCCTTCTTCTAAATTATTTTATTATGTTATCCTTTTTATAACACAATTTAAATTATTGAAGTACTTATTTTAGTTTCTTTTTATTATTTTTTCTGTATTTAATTTTTTCTTGTACCAAACTACTAAAAAATCATCATAACCTCTATTCGTTTTCCTTTCTCTACTTTCTTTAATTTAATCTATATTTTCATTATCAACCAACCGAAGCGTAGATAAGATAGAAATTAAGTTGTCTCGTTAAAAGTTGCTATTATTTTAGTTTCTTTTTATTATTTTTTCTGTATCTAATTTTTTCATCAATCTTTTTCTTCATTTTCTCTTGTACCAAACAACTTGAATGAGTTAAATAGATCTCCAACCCATTCAAAAAATTACAAAGAAAATAAAACACAATGCAATAAAAGTTACATTAGTTACCACAATAACTCAATTGTAAATTCAAAACTTTCATAACATCTTTATCCACATCAATTCCAACCTAAATAAAGACCAATCCTTCTAAACAAAGACCAATCTTTATCTTTCACCGAGGTGAACAAAGACCAATCCTTCATAAACTTGCTTCCAACTGAGCAACCTATTTGACATTTCCAAACCTTAGAGCTAATCATCTCAGCCAAGACCCACCATGCCACCACACTTGTACATGCTCTCGTAGTGCTCACTTTGTTGCCATGGCATGTGGTCGATATTATATATTTTTGTAGACTTGTTATTACTCAAAATCAAATATCTTGACTATTTATAACCACAATGCCTTGTTTCAACAAAAAAGAAATACCGTGTTAAAACCATTTAGACCTGTTCACAAATGCACAAAAATCCACCATATTAATTGAAATTGATATTTTTTCATTGTTGCAATGTTTTTCTTGAATTCCATTGTCAGAATTGAAAAACAATTATCCTAATAAGGTAAGGGAAAATGATATTGAAAAAAGAATAACATTTTTACTTGAAAAGATAAGGTAGTGTGGTTAACTTACTTGTTGAGAATAGACATGATTTGCTTAAACTACTACAAAAAAAGGTTAGAAAAAACAAAAAAGAAAATAAATAAGATTACCAAATGTGAGAGCATGGACAAAAAATTGTTGTCAATTGATATTGTTTATAAAGACCATCGTTGTAACCCATACTTTTTCTTTTATCATTATTAAAAGGAAACCCAACAATCACAAGGTTTATTGTAATAATTTTGTGGTTATAATTGCATTGTACATTCAATTGAAGATGAATTTTGGTTAGTTTTCTTAACATATCATATCCCAATATGTTATGGTTGCAGAATACATAAAGTGAGTAGGGAGTTATTGTGAATTCAATTAGTCTATGGCTGATACGTTTTCTTTTTCTCATTGTCCAACATTCAAGTACCACCTTGAAATTGAACGTACACACAATCTAATTCAATGTATAAATTTTAATTTTTTTAAAATTAATTTAACTTAGGTGACCATGAGAAGTTTTGAAGAGAGGATGGACATGCTTCCACATCAGCAAAATACTAGCATAGTAGAGCTGCCACATAAACACAGTGCTAGCTTACGAAGAAGTCAAGTTTATTTTATATAGATAGATAGAGAGATAGATTAAGTATGCGAATTCAGTCACACTAATCATTTATCCTTTGTGATATTACACTATCATTCCATCTTGTTTTAAAACACACATCTCTCTACCTGGAGAGATAATAATATAATATATTTAATAAATTTTTAAAATTTCCATCAAGTTTTAATCGAACACCATTATACACTATAATAATACTTGTTTACCAATTAGATAGTAACCATCCTCTCTTTATTTCTTCACAAAACAATACTCACCCAGTAAATGACTCTGATTCAACCCAAAAGTTGAATTAGTCAGATTTGTGCTTTTCATGCTTTAAGTGTGATAAAGCTACAAAACACTGAAACTAACCAATGCCATATAAGTATGAGCCAATTCCTTCTCTTAGGTACTAGTTGAAGACTTGGTCCAAATATTCCTTCATAGATATCTCTTTCACTTTCGAGAAATAGCTTTGTCATGTTCAATAAGTAGCTTCAATTCTCTTGCAATTGCTTTATCATAATAATATTTTAGTGAAATCATTAAACAAATTTATGTTTACCTTTCAGACTTTTAAGGATGCAAAATCATTTAAATTGAGTCTTACATAAATAAATGTAGTTTTTCTTAAGCAAGGGTCTAACCCCATTCTCCCAAAAACACAGTTACAATTACATTGTGCCAGCTAATGGTAGAAGTTCCATATACAAATAGTTAATAAATTTTTTTCATGGTGGGTCTAAAACATAGTAACATAATTCGCGGATTCCGTGGTGAACCGCGAACCAATTCGTACGTACCAATTCGCGGTACTTTGGAGTACCAGTTCGCAGCAATTCGCCCAAGAATTCGTTAAATCTGGGGAACCACATACCACACAACCAAACACGAATTCAGTTAATAAAAAAAAAATTAAACTAATTAATAACAGCGTTGGGAAGTGATGAATCACTGGTCCCCACTGTTGGGAAGAGATAATTAAATCCCTGGTCCCCACCAAATGACCATGTTAGGCGTGGCTTTAGGTTTCACACAACTGAACTAGAGTAAGCTCAACATGTATAAACTGCCCGATGTGGGACTTTCACAAAACACGTATAAACTGCCCGATGTGGGACTTTCACAAAACACAGTATGTATTTTTTTACAAAACACAATATGTTAATATTTGATGAACCACATCTTTTCACTATCAATGTGCACATACAAATTCTAATTTTATTAAAACATACGACGAACCCATAGCATACCGACTATGTATACCCCCACGTACTGAATTCTTCGAAAGTTACGAACCGCGAACCCGAACCCGTACCACGTACCGAAGCGAATTGCGAACCATGTGACTATGGTCTAAAACAAAGGCTTTGCCCTTATGCTTAGTGCCGTCTCTTCAATCTTGAAGAGTTCATACATTCTCACCAACACATTAGCCTTCGATTCTTTTACTTGACTGTTTCCCTGATAGCTTAAGCATAGAGTATCATACATTACTTTCTTTCCACTCTTCCTTTGTCATAGAATTCTTGTCAAATAAAAGTTTGTGAGAGAAAGAGTTCAAATGCATGAAAATGTATTACTTTTAGCATATCACAAGAAAATGGTGTTGTTATACAGTAAGTTTTTTCCTCACTCTCTTTAAATCTTAATTTATAGGGACAAAGGTTTTTTTTTTTTTAAGGAACTAAAACCAAAACTTGTCCAAATGTTAAGAGACAAAAACACAAATAACCCTTAAATTTATTAATAAGAAACAATGAAGCATGAAATTCAATGAGCTATTTTTGAATTGTCAATTGATGTCATACTCCAGCTTGGTTTGAATTGCAAATTTGGCATCCCAAAATCAAGTCAAAATTGATAAGAAAGAAACTTTAGATGACAGAATTAAGCGTACAACAGATACTAAAATATGCATAATGTACTATTTGATCTTTAAAAATCAAATATATTTTAAAATATCGATTTAGCAATTCAAAGCCCTCTCCTTCAAAACCCTCCCAAATAGACGCTATGCATATGCGTAAAGTAACAACACGACGAAGAAGGTCATCATCAAAGCGCGGAAGGGAGCCTCTTGTTTGGAACTGGCATTAGGTAACCACGTATAACCGTTGAGTGGTGGCCGTTGAAATAAATTCTCCATGGAAAAACTCAACCTTTATCAAAAGCAAAAGTTGATTTGTTAGAAGAGGAGAAATCAAAGTCCCTTTCGGAGGCATCAAACGGTAGAGACAAGGATGTGTGGAGGAAAATATGGTCAATTATCCCAGGAAGTGCTCAACTTTCTTTGGAGGGCAAAATATTTGGCCTATAAGAAGTAATCTTTTGAAGAAAGGAATCCAACTAGACCCAATCTGCCCCTTGTGCAATGAACACCCTGAAGATAATAAGCACCTTTTTATGCAATGCAATGCAGCAAAAGCAGTCTGGTTTACATCCCCTTTTGGAATACATATCCCTTGCAATGTTGAGTTTAATAGTTGATTATTGCAGGGCCTCTCAGCGACACAGGCGTTAGCGTAACAGTTCTTTGGCATTACCATGTGGAAATTTTGGCAACAAAGGAATACTTGTGTCTTCCAGAACACAATCTTTGATCCGGTGAAAGTAGCACCTTCAGCTGCCTTATTTGTGGATGAAAATTTGAGACAATTGCATGCTAAGAACTCAGTTGTAGCTCAGACCGAGTGGAAGCCCCCACCGCACGGAACTATTTCTGTATGCTGCAACAAGAGAGGACATTCAAGTCTCCCCCCTAGTGGCTAAAGCGATGGGACTGCGTTGGTGTTTACAATGGGCTGAAGAACAACACCACCAGAACTTGATATTTGAGACCGATGCAGAAACAGTGGTTAAGGCTCTGTTTGAATCTGAGCAGCCTGCTAAGCTAGAAAATATTAGTGTACTGTATGTTAGTAGAATTTGTAACAATGTTGCTCATAGCCTAGCTGCTTTAGTTTTAAATGTTCGATGTGAATCTTGGGTGGGCGATGTCCCTAACGAGATCATGAACTCACTGTGTAAGGATTCCTTTTCAAGTCAATGAAAATCCTTCTTTCTATAAAAAAAACGGTTGATTTGTCCTTTCGGATTTGTAGCTCACCAATAGGACTGGTCTGCATGAGTAAATCATAACTTCGCAAAGCATTGATGTATCATCTGTTAAAATAAACATTATAAGTTCTGTGTCAAGGAATATTGTTTTATTTTATGGTGAAAATAAGAACATATGTTAATGTTTACGCAATGATTGTTATGATAAAATTAATATATCACAGAAGTTTACTAAAGAAATTTGAAAACGCCTTTGTAAACCACTAGCACATATAAAAACCTTTTGACTTTGTTTTATCTTTTGTTATATAAATAACTTACGTGTAAGATCTTATGTGATAAACATTTCTGCTATAAGTGCTTAACTATGTGATAAATATCAGCCAGTATTTTATGTTGACAAGATACAAAATCCTTGAAAGAACTTACACAAACTTATTGATTCATATGGAGTTTTTGATTTGTAATTGAAACTGAAAAGTTGGGTCAGATTATCAAAATTTGGATGTTGAACAATCAAGTTCTAATCTGAGTAATTCATCCTATAATTGAAATTAGTAATGGTGATCTTCACACGCCAATACTCCTTGTGGTTAAGCTTAATGTGTCAGTAGCACAAATCGGACACATATGACTAGTACATCGAACGAAAGGCCTAATACTATTTATTTCAGGGTTGTTAGCAATTGAGGCCAAATGTGGCGCACTTGGAGATGGATTTGAATAAGAAACCATTAGGAAATTACGCAGAGACAGTTCAGAGAGAGGTGACAAACCATATGCGTGATATCCACAAGATTCTCACGCATATGGTTTGTGATCTCTCTCTCTCAATTGTGTCTGCATGATTTCCCAATGGTCTCTTATTCAAATCAATCTCCAAGTGCGCCACATTTGGCCTCAGTCGTTAACAGCCCCAAAATGAATAACATTACACCTTTGGTTCGAGGTATGAGTCATGTGTCCGATTTGAGTTCACTGACACATTAAGCCTAACGACAAGGAGTATTGGTGTGTGAAGACCACTATTAGTAATTTCAGTTATAGGATGGATTAATCAGATTAGAACTTGATTGTTCAACATCCAAATTTTGATAATTTGACACAACTTTTCAGTTTCAATTACAAATCAATAACTCCATATGAATCAATAAGTAAGTTTGTGTAAGTTCAAAGATTAGCTATCTAATACGCATAAAATATTGTCTGATAGTTATTAGTAGTATACCTGATGATGTACTTATAATTAGTGGTGAACATGGCAACCACTGTTAGGCACTATTGGATAAACAACATCATTTGCCACATATAGCATAAACATTTATCACATAAGCTCTTACGTGTAAGCTATTTATATGTAACAAAAAGTAAAATAAAGTCAAAAGGTTTTTATATTTGTTGTAAGTTGTTTACATTAGTTATCCTAGAGAACTTATGAAAAAAGTTGAAAACAGTTTATAAACAGGTCATAAGTCATTTTCATTAGCTCTTTCAAACAATCAAACAAGTGTTTATTTTATTAGATAAGCTCAAATAAGTCAATCCAAAATGGATATAATATTATGAAGGGGTTTTCAAATTTCTTGAGTAGTAAAATTATTTGTGACATTAATTTTATCATCATAATCATTGTGTGAACATTGATATATGTTCGTTTTTCACCATAAAACAAAAATATTCCTTGACACAACTTGTTATGTGTACTGGCTGTCAGTACAATCTAGGAAAACTAGGGTTTTCAGGGTCTGTTTAAGTCATGACTTGGGAATGATCCCAAAGTTACTATTTGTAGTCCCAATTTGGGCCTATCCGGCCATGGTTTTGGGCCAAAATCATAAAGGGCCAAAACCATGGCTAGGGCGCCCTTACAGGCTGTTGAGGGCGCCCCCAGAGGGTGTCTCTTAGAAGAGTTCCCTAAAATTGTATAGGATTGTCAGGTGTGCTTTGTGCCCTTCTGGAGGGCGCTCAACCTTGTTCTAAGGGTTCCAGCCCTGTCTCTAGGGCCCTAAGGCCTAAATGGTAAGATCTACGGTCCACAGCCCAACAAGCACGAGCTTTGGAACAAGGTGAAGTGATTAAACTGTCACTGGAGATCTATCTATGATCTTTTGTCGAGCAAGTGAGACTTACTGGAAATGAAGCTATGTGAAAATTTTTGAATTACGGGGTGTACAAAGCGAATACCAACTGATATATTGCAGCCCCCTAAATAGTGAAAGCTTTAATGAGTACTAGCCCCAACATGGGTGCTAGCCCAACATGGGTACTAGCCCAACATGGGTACTAGCTCCACGTGTTTTTGGGGCCTTGATGGGTGCTAGCCCGACAAGAGTATCTGTAGCCCAACAAGCACAAGCTTTGGAACAAGGCAAAGTGATTTAAACTGTGCAAAAAAGAGTGACTTTATTGAGTGGGTCAGACCGCCATGCCAGAACTAGCCTAACATGGGGCGTGATTCTCTTTGAGGTTTAGATTCAGGGCGCGCCATAGTGAGACCCGACAGCTGAAATGGGGTGACCGTTCGCTCTCGCTGACATGTTCACATCGCAACGGTTCTTGCAAATCGTGCGCACTTAAGTGACGTCATGTGCGCATTTTCCCAGGCTTTTGTACTTTAAACTGATTTCCGGATATACTTTCCCCTTTTTTCCTGTTTTTCCCCTACCTTTTCACTTCCCTCACTCTCCTCTCATCTCTAAAAAATGTACTGTCCTCTCGAACCGTTTCTTGGCTTTGGATATCGCTGCGCCTACCATTTTCGAATCGTTTGGAGCTTGCTTTCATTCTCAATCTCTCGCTATCATTTAAATCCAGATAATCTCCTTCGATCTTGTCCTTTATTAATTAGGTCTGTAGTATGGTAGTAATTAGGGAGTGCGATGGGGCGGGTAGGGAGTTATCCCCCAACAAATTCAGAGGAGAGGGATAGGTTGTGGAGGGAAAGCATTAGACATGCAAAGCGGTCAGATGGAACCACTGATTGAGTGGTGTTTGAGAAAGCCTACTACGGCCACTCCCTCTTAGAGGAATTTTCGAGCGATTCAGACGAGGGTGAAGGAGGGAGTAGTAGTGGGAATTCATCTGACTGTGTTATTTTTTCTGTTCGCCCAGGTCCCTTTTGTGGGAAAGGAATTTGTTACATTGCGTCCTCTAGTGGATCAGAGCAAGAGAACTTCGCCGACGAAGTGCTTCGCTCGGAGTCCATGTATATGGATCCCAGCGAGTGGCGTTCTTTCGGAGCAAACTGCATGTATCCTCTACGGGATTTGAAGAGGACGTGGTCTTGGAGCATTGTCGCCCAGGCGAGAAGGTGTGCTTACGAAGGCCAAAGGGGGTGAAGAATGAGATGTTTCACATGTATACGACTGTCTTTGAAGACCTGGGCGTGAAGTATCCCTTCACGCCCTTTAAGGTAGATGTCCTTAGTTGTCTGAATGTGGCGCCGTCTCAGCTTCAGCCTAACATTTGGGCATTTATACGCGCTTTTGAAATTCTATGCGAGGGGCTAGGTTTTCAACCTTCGGCTGGGTCCTTCTTTACATTCCATGGCACGAAAGGGGTAGACAAGCTGTCTTGGGTGTCCGTCAGCGCGCATCCTGGCAAGAGGTTATTCTCGCCCTACGCCTCTCATTACTGGAGGCAGACATTTCTCAGGGCACCGGGGGGGGGGGGGAAAGATTGTGAAGCAGCTGCTGTGCGGGTCAACGGTAAGCTGAGGTTCCCCATATGCTGGACAAGCGCTCCGACGTCTATCATGAGATTTGATTATGAGAAGTTGGACGTGTATGACCAAGGTGTCGTCTGCTTTTTTGACAAGATGCTGCCTATGAACATCCGGGAGCTGTTAAATAGGGAGGGGGACGTGAATAGCTTAGACGCTTACTTACGTGAGTTGACTTTATTTATTTATGCGCATATTGTACTTTCCTATCTTCTTGTCCTCGTAACCTTTTTGTTTTCACTTTTGTAGAATCCATGGCGCCAATGACTGCGGCAGAGAGGAAGAAATATCTCGAAGAAATGAAGGCAAAAAAGGCTGTTGAGGGGTTGGCAGTCAGCGATCCCACTGGACTCATCACCTGCAAGCCTAAGAGGAAGGCTGATAATCAGCCTGAGACTCAGACTGAGTCTGTTGCGGCGGCCGCGCAGGACAAGGGGCAGGCGTCGCCCGAGAAAGATGATAAAGGGAAGGCTGCGGCTGAGAAGAAGAGTAAGAAAACGCCTTCCCCTCCTTCGACTGGCGCCGCCAGGACCAGTGGAACTGTGCAATCCTTCTGGGATAAGGATTTCAAATATGGCGCCTATGTCAAAGAGAGGTTGGTCTTTAATCCAGAAGATGTGGAGGCTGGGAATCAAGGCGTTGCTCCCTTCATGACGAGAGATGTGGGCATCCATTGCTTGCGGTCTATAATGATCTTGGACGCGATAGATCTGAAGCATGAGGAGATGGTGCAGAGTGAAGAGGCGCTCCAGGCCACGGTGAGGGTACTAGAAAAAGAATTGAAGGAAGCCAAGTAAGCTAGGGAAAAAGAGATACAGGAAACCAAAAAGGCGATGAAGCTCGAATGCGACGAGCGCATCTCCGATTTGAAAATTGGCCATGCCGCGGACTTGGCTGGGAAGGATGGGGTCATCGCGAATCTTCAAAACGATGTCGCGGCTGGAGCAGAAAGGGAAAATCAGCTCAAGGCTGAGGTTTCTGAGGCAAAGGGCGAGCTGGCCCTGACTTTCGATGCTGGCTTTGAGCGAGCTAAAGCTCAAGTCGCTCTTTTGCACCCTGGCGTTGATCTTTCCGCCCTTGATTCTTTTAAGGTTGTTGTAGATGGCGCCCTAGTGGACGAACCATAATCTCACTGTTGTAATTTTTAATTTTGTTTTTAACTTAGTACTCTCTTTGAATTTGTAATGATGCATTGTTCGCTTTATGCTGTTCATCCGTTCTTCTTAGCTTCGAATTTCTTCTTTTTAATGGCGATGCTTTAGAAAATGCCTCCTGGGCAATGACTATTACTTGTGCTTATTTCACAAATTGTTAAAAATTGTCAAATGGTTTTATTCTCAATGTTATTGTTTTTTGCGTGGACCGTCCTATTTTCGCGACGTCTTAGAGCCCTCTTTGGGGTTAAGGAATTAGGTGGCAACCCTCGTTGGGGTTAAGGTCAGGTGGCGATCTCATTTTCGGCTCACGACGTCTTAGAGCCCTCTTTGGGGTTAAGGAATTAGGTGGCGATCTCATTTTAGCTCACGACGTCTTAGAGCCCTCATTGGGGTTAAGGAATTAGGTGGCAACCCTCGTTGGGGTTAAGGAATCAGGTGGCGATCTCATTTTTGGCTCATGACGTCTTAGAGCCCTCTTTGGGGTTAAGGAATTAGGTGACGATCTCATTTTAGCTCACGACGTCTTAGAGCCCTCATTGGGGTTAAGGAATTAGGTGGCAACCCTCGTTGGGGTTAAGGAATCAGGTGGCGATCCTATTTTCGGCTCATGACGTCTTAGAGCCTTCTTTGGGGTTAAGGAATTAGGTGACGATCTTATTTTAGCTCACGACGTCTTAGAGCCCTCATTGGGGTTAAGAAATTAGGTGGCAACCCTCGTTGGGGTTATGGAACTAGGTGGCGATCTCTTTTTCGTTCTTGGCGTTGTTGATCTGTTGCAGGCGATGTAAGTAATATAAATAGATGATATAGATATATTTCAATAAGAAAGCAGGGTGCCTCATTAAAAACTCCCACTACTGCGGGGGAAAAGAATGTTCCTTGCTCCTTTTCATTTAAACAACAAAGAAATACATAAAATAAAAACAAGTGCTCCTTTTCATTCTAGCTCGCCTTTTGAATTGTCATGGTGAGCATCTCTCTATTTGGTAGCGAGGTCTTGGATGTGGTTAAGTTTGTGTAATCCCATAATCATGTTTGTTCCATGTAGTAGGTCTGTCTCGCTAGCTTTCTTTGTGAAATTACCGGTACGCCAGGCTGGCGTGATGACCGGCTTAACTCCTGGACACAAAGCGAGGCGACGACACACTTTGGCGGGGTTGACGCTAAGCATATCTGTCGGCTGACGAGCGAGGAGGTTTAGGTTCTTCTTCAGGAGCTCTGTTATGCTCAGCTCTTCGTCCATCAAACTCTCTTTTAGACCTTCAGTGGGTTCTGTGCGCTCTTGCTGAAATTCTTCTCTTGGACCTATGCTGACGATGTTCACCTGGTGTGCTTTTGTGTTGCCGGCTCCCTTCTTTTCCTTCTGTAGCTTCAAACTGTTGTGGTAACATTCTCGGGCAATTTTCTGGTCTGCTCTGATAGTGCCGACCTGTCCTTTTTCCAGTGGGTACTTCATGACGAGGAACTTAGTGGACAGATAGGCGTCAAGAAGGTTGAAAACCGGGCGGCCTATTATGATGTTGTAAGAACAAGGCAAGTTGACCACTAAATATTTAACTCTGAAGGTTTTGGCGTTGTTGCCTGTACCGAAGGTTGTTTTCAAAGTAATGTATCCACGAACGTGCACCTGTTCTCCTGTGAAGCCAATCAGGATCCCTTTGAAGGGCTGCAACTGGTCCTCATCAAGTCTCATTCTCTCAAAGGCAGAGTAATAAAGGATATCTGCAGAGCTGCCGGGATCAATCAACACTCTCTTGATGTCCCAGTTGAAGATTTTTACAGTGATGACCATAGGATCGTCATCATGGGGAATTATTCCCTCGCGGTCCTCGCCTGAGAAGCTGATATTTGTTTGGCGCGCTGGCTTCGTCGGGGCGTGGTCATCAACAAGCATCACCTGTCTCATATATCTCTTCCGAGAAGCGCTGGATTCACCGCCTCCTGCGAACTCGTCGGATATAGTGTTCAGAGTGTGGCGCTCACCATCCTTTGTCGCATCTTTTTCCTTTGGGGGGTCTTCGGGGGGGCGTCTGTCTCCCTCCCTGCTATCTTTGACGTATCCTCTTAGTCTGCCATTCTGAATTAACTTTTCAATCTCTCTTTTCAGATGGATGCAGTCATCTATGGTGTGTCCTTTTATCCGGTGGTACTTACACCAGGCATCCTTATCATTTCCCGTTATGTTTCCTCTTGGCGGCGGGGGGTCGGGGATGAGTCTGGAGTGGTAGACATCCCTCCAGATCTGCTCACGACGAGTGTTGAGCGTTGTGAAGGACTCTAGTAGGGGTGCGCGCCTGTCCGGGATATGGCGCTTGTAAGGCGCTCTGTCTCTGGGGGTGGGCGGATTGTAGCTTCGGCGATGATCATAGTTATTTGGGGCGCGCTCCCTAGAGTCTCTAGCTTTCTTCTCTGCATTACTCTCCTCTCCTTTGATGTAGCACTCTGCTCTGGACATAATCTCCTCCATGAAATCAGCTGGTTTCTGTGCCAATGATTCGTTGAATTGGCCAGCGCGGAGGCCGTTTTAAAAGGCTCCCACGAACAACTCCTGGTTTAGGTTAATGACTTTGATGGTGGCGTCGTTGTAACGCGCGAGATATTCACGGAGAGACTCGTTCGATCCTTGACGAACGTTGAAGAGGCTGGTGGATGATACTTTGCGGTGGCGGCTTGCTGAAAATTGGTGCGTCAATTTGCGTGTCATGTCCTGGTAGCTGATGATGGAAAAATGAGTTAGGTTCATATACCATCTGAGAGCGGCGTCTTTGAGGGTTCATGCTAACAACTTGCACTTGAGAGAATCGGCGGCGCCAATGATGGCCATTTGAGTGTTGAAAGCAGTCACATGTTCCACCGGATCGCTCTTTCCGTCGAAGGACGAAAGAGAGGGTGGCTTGAAGTTTTCTGGAACTGACTTGAGGATCTGGATCCACTGATTCGTCTTGTTGGGATTCGTTTCCTTCAGCGTGCTGCTACTGGATTGTCTCCATTGTTGCCTTCGTTGTGGTCGCGAAGCTGCTGGATCTGTTGTTGTAGAGCTTCTAAGGCCGCTGGGTCCGCCATCGGTGGTGGCGACGATGGTTATTTGAGTTGGTATGTGAAGGTTGTGACTGGCGGTTGGAGATTTGCGACTGAGCTCGCGAATCTCAAGGTTTAGATCGGCTTATCGAACAGATACGGGTTAAACTTTTGATTTGTGAGGGTTTGTTATGAATCACGGCGGATTCGGAGAATCTAGGTTAGCTCTGAAAGATACGGCGGATTCACGGAGTTCAGGCGGTGTTTGGAGGCCGTGGATCGGCTGCTTTCGTTTCAGAGACGGTGGCTAGGTCAGTTTTACCGTAGCCCCACGGTGGGCGCCAACTGTACTGGCTGTCAGTACAATCTAGGAAAACTAGGATTTTTAGGGTCTGTTTAGGTCATGTCTTGGGAATGATCCCAAGGTTACTATTTGTAGTCCCAATTTGGGCCTATCCGGCCATGGTTTTGGGCCCAAATCATAAAGGGTCAAAATCATGGCTAGGGCGCCCTTACAGGCTGCTGAGGGCGCCCCCAGAGGGTGTCTCTTAGGAGAGTTCCCTAAAATTGTATAGGATTGTCAGGTGGGCTTTGTGCCCTTCTGGAGGGCGCTCAGCCTTGTTCTAAGGGTTCCAGCCCTGTCACTAGGGCCCTAAGGCCTAAATGGTAAGATTTACGGTCCATTATGTTTGTTTTAACAAATGATACAATCTAAGCTACTATTCCAAACTGATAAATCAACTTTTACTTTCGATAATGAGTGAGCTTTTCCGTGGAGGATTTATTTCAACGGTGACATCTGTGTGATGCCACTACTCCACGCTCATCCATTCTGACCTAATGCCAGTTCCAAACAAGAGGTTTCCTTCCTTGCTTTGATGATGGACTTCATCGTAAGATTGGTAATTTACGTACATGTTTAGGTCTATTTGGGAGAGGTTTTGGAGGGGAGGGACTTGGATGGCTAAGTCTATATTTATAAAATATATTTGATATGTTATAATAAATTCAAAGAATGTGCTTAATGTTTGTATCTGTGGTATGCTTAACTCTTCCTTAGTTTTCTTTCTTACCAGTTTTGACTTAATTTTAGGATACCAAATTTGGAATTCAAACCAAGCGGAGTATGGCATCAATTGACAATTCAAGAATAGATCATTTTCCCTATCATTTATTTCTTAGTTTCAGATTAGGTCTGTTATTAGTAAACATTACTAGGCAGCTATTATTTTATTAGGCAGCAGTTATTATATTAATGTGCAACAGTAATGTATTAGGAAGCAGTCATGTTTTTATGCAATTGCTTGACGAGTAAGTTACAAGATGTAGATGAAGAATGCGGGAGAGAATGGAAAGAATGAGACAGCTACAGGCCATGGCTAAAACAATGCGTGAAATTTCTTCATGCACAAGTCCTAACGACAAAGAAATTGAAGGACACACTTATATACTGGGAAAACAAATGATGGCAACAACCGGGACAAAAGATGGTGAAAACTGGAAATTCCAGTTTTTGAAGGGACAGACACATACACTTTGTTGAACATTGTTGAATGAAATTTTGATCCGAAGCGAATGAATGAACAACTAGAGTGGTTACAGACAACAGTTATGGTGGCAATGGAAGGAAAAACACTTGCTTGGTATCAATGGTGGGAGTTTTCTACACTAAATCCAACCTGGGAAGAATTTAGAAATTAATGCAATGCTCAAACATTTCCAACCTTCAATGATTGAAAGTCCTTTTGAAATGTTGCTAAGCCCTAAACAAACAAGAATAGTAGAAGAATACAGAGGACAATTTGAGTTATATGCAGACCCCTTAAAGTGTGCTGAACCATCCTATTTGAAAAGGAACTTTTCTGAATGGACTTTAAGATGTTACAAGGGCAGAACTGAAACTGCATCTTGTAGAAAGATTGAATGAATTAATGGATTATCCTCAAAGGGTGGATGAGAAAAATATGTTATTAAAAAAAGGTGACATTTCAAATTTCATTGAGAATCTGTTGTATGTGTCTATCTGTGTAACATTTCAATTATGTTACAGTGTGTATGTATTTTGGCTCTGCTTGAGATCACATCTCAAAAGAATATTCAATAATATTCTGTTGTTATTCAGTATATATATTCTTGATACCAGTTTCTAACACATTGCTTCTTATTAGTTTTACATCCTTAGTCTAGCACTGGGATCATGAAGGGAAAAATGATTTGTAGTCTAGCAAATATCGTCCCTTCTAGTTTATTTGTACAAAATTATTAATAAGACACCAAATGACTTATACATATTGCATTATTATTTACAAAGTACTAACAAAACAGGTAGAAAGTGCCAACAAGTGATATAGCTACAAGGTTACAAAGGGCCAAAATAAATATCTTGAAACAGATATTTTACTTAAATGGTGTACCTGTATTTAGGTGCTTGTGAAGATGATTGCATTAAACTAATGAAGATCACATAGGTATGTGGACATCTAGGCTCAAGCATTTACAGCACAAGTGGCTTCAGAGAAAGAAACGTTTGTGCAGATGATTCCAGTCAGAAGTATTTTTCCGGTGAACAATCGAGGCTCGGTTTCATCATAATCTGCATTACTTATACGCTGCTTTTAGGGGAAAAACTTCTTTGGCAAGCTAGCCATTTATAACATTTTTAAAATTCTTATAATTTGAAGTTACTTCACAAGATAAGCAAACTACCTTAACCAGGGTAGGTTGAACCGCAGATGAACTTCAAACCAGGGTAGATTTGAAAAAGAGTGTCACTAGAACAAAGTTATAACTTTTTGTTCAAACCATGATTCTCTTTTTTTACATCAAGTTTATTCTAAATTAATCATAAGTAATGAATGAAGATAAAGTTGAAAAGACGCTCATATCAAAACCTATCTTGTCTGACCAATTATTCCAGACTGAAATTTACAAAATTTACCATAATTTTTAGTTGATATCCATGTTTTTAAGCGTGTTGTAGGAAGTTGCAAAATGTCTAATGTTAAACTGTTTTGTGCTCAAATTCTAAAGAAAAATTAGATCCTTACATTCAAAGTATCGTTAATTTCCTTCCACTCTTGTAGTCAATATTAATCCATTAACAGTTACCAACTTATCAAAAGAAAGCATAAAAGTCACAAGTCAAAACTATCAGAAAAAATACCTGTCCATCAGGGAGGGTATGTTTTGCCAAATGACAAGAATTGTGGGTCTTCTTATAAGACCTTTTATTTTCATCTTCAGCATAACATTAGACTGGATCGATAGTGACATTATCAACCGGTAAATTATCGGTTATCGACCCATCATCAAGCAACTGTTTCATCTCATCTGAGTGGGAATCATTTGAACATATGAAATTAAGTGTTCTGAGATCATAAATGAAGAGGAAGGTAAACATATTAAAATTGGTGTAATGATTGACAAAAAAGGGTTTTACATGAAAATTTCCAAGTCGGTTAGAGTTCGAGTTAGAGTTAGAACTAATTTAAATAAACTTCCCATAAGTACTTAAAGAAAAAGAAATATTAAAGATTCTTATTAAACAAAAGTTTGTCATATAGGTTCAAATTAGCCTTTCCATCTCAATTTTATCAAAATTAGTTTAGTTTCTCCCGATGTTGTCAATTACAAAATGCAGAAAATAGAGGTTTGTTCAAATTCCACTATGCTACCGGACATTATTTGACAACACAATGTACTAAATAATGTATCGTAGAACAATAGCGGTTTGTTCTGATTCTGCTACGCTATAGTGATATAGCACCGCTATGGCGGCTATTTGACAACATTGGTTTATCCATAAATAATATAAGTTTATATGGTTTCCATTCACGCCCTCGAAACATTGGTAACCATGCATCCAATCAACATCAAAAGGTTCAAATAAGTTTATTTTTTTATTTAATGATTCAAAATACAAAACCTGAATTTGAACGGATTTATGGAATGCATAAATGCATGGAATACCTGATCGACAGGTTGTACAAAAACAGTTTAATTAACCCTATATGGTTTAGTAAGCCCTTATATATACAACAAGCACATATATATACAGTAAAGATGAACAAAAGGGACAAAAGAGAAGAGAAGAGTGACGTGAGTCTGATCAGAAATCGCAAAACCTGCTTTGAGAGGCTTAGACCCTACGTCGGCTACCATATCAGAAACCCTAAAACCTTTTGTTAAGTTTTCTGAACCCTAAACTCTGCTTTTATACTTTTATTTGCCATTGCGTGCATCACACGACACTTTTTACTTTCTCAACCCCAAATTAGCGCCACGCAGCGGGTGTCCTTTATTTTTTTTTTAATAATTCCAATTACAGGGGGTGTAAGGAGCAGCCCAATTATGTCTGTGATTAAATTCTAACTAATTAAACTAATTTGATTTCTTCTCCTCAAAAAAAAAAAACTAATTTGATTTCTTCTATGTTTGGATCAAAATAAAATCAGGACTCGTAGTATTTTGAATAAGGTATAATATAGTGTGGTCTATGTGCACATAGTTAAACGTGAATAGGGTACCATTCGCCACAACGAAGAGATAATGTGGTCTATGTGTACATAATTTTTTTTTTAAGGAAGGTTGCTTATAGCATTTCACTAAAGATAATATTGTCAATACAAAGGGGTGCATGATAATAAATAGTGGGACTAGCTAATAATGTGGTCTCTCCTGCCAAGACATTGAGCAACCTCATTTGTTTGTCTCCGAATAAACTCCACCCGAGAGTTTGTGAAATTTGTGGAAAAAATGTCTCGACATGCTTTAATAACATTACCGAACTCAGAAACATCATCCTTACGCGCGTAAAAAGCCATCTGTGTTGTTCTAGAGTCCACTTCAAAGTCGACATTATCAAAACGCATGCCACTCAACCACTCTAACACATGATATAAGCCCAAGGCTTCTCCGACATCTACCGCATCAACAGCTGCAAAATTCATGGTCTTGGCTAGCACGAAAGTTCCCTCTTCATCTCTGACACACATGCCGATTCCTGTTCTGTTTAGGGAATGAGAAAAACTTGCATCAATATTGCATTTGAGTCTCCCGAGAGAGGGACGTTGCCACTTCATCGGAACAAGTGTTGTTAGGGAATAGTAGACTGATGAGCTTCTCGCACAGTGACCTGTTCATCATGAGAAGAAGCTTGCTGCAACAAAGCAGATTGGTTGGTGTGTTGCCATTCTTCTATGAGCACACGAGCTCTGTCCACGACCATAGCACACGACTCCTTCTTGCTCTCCCATATCTTCAAATTCCTGTGCTTCCAAAGACTCCAAAACACCGCTGCTAGTCGCTGTTTGTGTTCTGCGGATAGCATGCGCAACAACTGAAAAATAATATCAGCTGTCGTGTCTGCTGTTTGGACAGCAGCAGTGATTTCCTACGCCAACCCTGCAATATTCCAAGCCTGTATCACGAAAAGACAAATAAACATGATATGAACCATATCCTCATGTGCATAATCGCAGCTCACACAATTGGTTGGACAATAGACTCCTTTATCTTGCAATCGTATGCGAGTTGGGAGACAACCGCGACATATGCGCAAAACCAAGTTTTTCACCTTCGGAGGGACCTTTAATTTCCAAATAGCTTACCAATCGCCCGGTTTATGGAGATGAGATGTGTCAATAAGCTCTTCGAAACAAAGTCTATATGCAATTCGAATGGAGTACTTCCCATTCTTTTTGGCTTTCCAAATAATCTGGTCATTATCAACTTGCTTTACCAGAGGCGTCCGTAAAATAGACGAAGCCAAGTCATCTCTGAAGACATACCGGATTAAATTCTCTTTCCATCGCTTACAATTACTTTCCAACAAATTATTAACAGTAAAATTATGAACATTGTGTGCCCCCATTATGCTACCATCTATACTTTCACCATTCAACAACCACAGTGCATTGAGAATTGGGATAGAATTACTGGTACCAATCATCCATCTTGCACCCCCACGAACAATGAACCTAGCTCGAAGAACGCTCCTCCAAACATAACTCAGATTATGGCCAATATTTGTGGTAAGATAAGTCTTGGTTGGAAAATACCTCGCCTTGAAAATACGGGAAACTAGGGACTGTGGGTTCGTGTGGAATCTCCAACCTTGTTTCCCTAGCATTGCCAGATTAAAAGTTGTAAGGTTTTTGAAACCCATGCCACCATGAGATTTGTGAACTGAGAGCTTCTCCCAATTTAACCAATTTATTCCTCGATTATTTGTACGCACGTGGCCCCACCAAAAGGAATTCATTATTCGCTCAATCGTACTGATTAAAGAAGAAGGGAGTTGGAAAATACTCATAACATAAGAGGGTATAGCTTGCAGCACCGATTTGATCATAACCTCATGTCCCGCTTTGGAGAGACACTTACTACTCCATGAATTAATTTTTTGCCGAACACGGTCCTTACTATAAGCAAAAGTTACAGTTCAGTCTCGTTCAATCATGGAGGGAAGACCCAGATATTTACCTGTACCTAGGATAGCTTGAACTCCTAGGATGGAAGTCCTTAGAGAATCCGAGACATTTCGACTGTAAGAAATCTCCGATTTTGGAAGACTTATGGCTTGCCCTGAGGGAGCTTCATACATCGTGAGAATGGACTTCATAACCAAGGCCTGACTATTTTCGGCTTTGAAAAACAAGAAACAGTCATCTGCAAAGAGAAGGTGGGAGACAGAAGGAGCTTAACTACAAATACGAGTATCTGGAATAACTCTACTGTCCTCGGCATTGTTGGTGTAAGCTTTAGAGACCAATAGTTTATGTTAAACTTATCATATGTATCGTGACTTTTATTATTAAATAAAATATGGCATTCTTTATTACACTTGTTATGAGATTAATAAAGTCCCTAGAATAGTTGGTTCATGTGATGGAACATTAAGTGTGACTTAATCATGAGATTACATTAACAGAAAGAACACTATTCTTAAAAGTATCTGTAGTCAAGCTTTAATATAAATCGGGATAATAATAAAGCGTGGAGACTATTATGTATGTATACTGATGACCACATCTCATGGGTCATGAATATGAGATATTAAGTCTATACATATGTATAAGTATTAGGAGTAATATTTATACTGGATTGACCCACCGTGAGAATACTACATAGTATGTTAAGAAATCGTCATAAGTTATTCTCATAATGATAATGGTGTATACCACTCTTAGACCTGAAACCACTATGACCCCTAGATGTGGACTCAAGTGTTTTATTGACATTCAAACGTTATCTGTAACAACATAACCATAACGTTGGTTAATGAGCACTTGACGAATCATGCTAAGGGACATGAGTGTCCTAGATGGGATTTGTCTCTCCTTCATAACAGGAGATATATCTTTAGGCCTCTTGATGAATTATGACTGTAAAATGCATGGCCATGCCGAATTAAGTCAATATGAGATATTGGACATATTCGTTATTCAGTATATTTCGGGATCAAGAAATATAAATATTGAGCTATACAAGGGTGACACAATCTATGCCTTGTGTTCAATATAAGATATGAGGACAAAAGAGTAATTGTACACATAGACATTATCATGGAAAAGGTTTCGTCAGATCACTTGACATTCTTGTTACTTGGGTAACAGTGATGTGTTGCTAGATACCGCCCACTGTTTATAATATTAAAAATAAGATTTAATATTATTCCCAACGTTACAAGAACCTATAGGGTCACACACAATAGAACGGTCAAAAGGAGAAATATAAGTAAGATTTATAAGATGGGGTGCATTTAGCAAATGACGCTAATCAGTTAGCGAAAACTGATGGGTTAATGGGCTTACGGAAGCCCAATAGTGATTGCTTGATTTCAGAGCACACAAGGAGTTCTATAAATAGAACTCTTGTGCTGAAGCCAAGTTTACATTTTTTTAGAAACCCTAGAAGCGAAATCAACCCCTAGTTTTCTCTCAACTTCTAATTGATTGGCTAGCACCGGGAACCAGAGGAGAACTATTCGTGTGGACGAGTAAAGGCTTTGCTTGTTGCTTGGCTGTGATCGCAATCTGTTTCTGCACTTCAAGAGGTAACAATTCCATCACTGATTCATGTCAAATTCGTAATGATCTAAGAAAAGAAAATTGAAAATTTTAACTTCCACTGCTTTAATCATGTCGATTTTCCTTCAGGCATCTCTAATAAGGGCGGATAGCCCCTCAACACAAATAATGAACAAGTATGGTGACAGAGGGTCTCCTTGGCGAAGACCTCTACCAAGAATAATCGGATCGACTGATTCATTGTTAACCAATACCGAATAATCGACTGATTCCACACACAACCTCATCCATCGAATCCATTTGTCGTCAAAACCCAATTTTACCATTACCACTTTCAAGTAATCCCAATCCATTCGATTGTAAGCCTTACTAATATCAAGCTTCAGAGCGACATAACCTTGTGAACCTCTAGTCTTAGTTTTCATAAAATGTATCACCTCAATGGCCACCATGGCGTTGTCAAGGATAGACCTTCCTGGGACAAAAGCGAATTGGTTATCAGAAATACAATGAGTTAATACCACCTTCAGTCTACTCACCAACACTTTGGATATGAGTTTGTACAAGACATTACATAGAGAAATTGGGTGCCAATCCTTCATAGTATGTTGAACTGTACCTTTGGAGGTGATGGCTATGTTAGTCATGTTCAAATCTGAAGGAAATTGACATGTATCAAGCCAGGCGCATCATTCCTTAAAGATTTCGTCGCTACAAAGATGCCAAAATTGCTAGAAAAAACCTGGGCTATAACCATCCGGGCCGGGGCACTTATCCGAATGCATAGAGAACATCACCTCACAAAATTCTTCTTTGGTGAAGTAGCGGTAAGTGCTGCATTATCTTGCTCAGATACAACACTTTAGAGAATATTTAAAATTGGCTCAGCTGCGTTATTTTGGTTGTGAAACAATTCAACAAAATAATTCTTCGCTACCTCTCACATTTGCTGGTTGTCCGTGGTTTTATTCCCGTTCTCATCTTCAAGTGACAAAATGCGATTCACTTTTTTCCGAGCTCTAACAGAAGCATGGAAGAACTTAGTGTTACGATCCCCATCCTTATACCAATGTGTCTTAGCTCTTTGACGCCAATAAGTATCTTCTTGAGTTAGAAGTCTAGTCATCTTCTTTCTCAATTCCGTCATAGAAAATTGGCTTTCGCCGGAGCTGTTAAGGCGCGCATTATCAAGCTCGCGACGACAGTTCTCGATGTCAACTTTGAGCTTGTGTACATAGTTAAATGATATGTATGATATGAGATGTGTTGAGTTTACTATTTTTTTTCCTATTGTACGACTAACAATTGGTTCATACTAAGGATTCTTTTGAAAAGTGTTGTCGATGATGTTGTTAGTATTTCTATAAGCATGATTGAATTTTTAAATGATGAGATTTTTAGTTTAAAAATTGTTTGGATAAAGACTTTAGTTTGTTTTCCCATCCCTAACACTTCTCAGAGACCCTTGGTTTATCTGGATTTTAAAATCCATATGTGAATTTTTTTTAGGGTTTCAACCCTTTTTTTACACGTTCGATTTTTTTTAAAAGACAAACAAATCAAACGCCTGCGATGTATGGGGACGCAAAACAAAATTCACTAAAATTAAACCAATCAAATTCGACTTGCATTGTTTCAGATATGAATTTGACATCATTCAAAACCGATCATCCAAATGCTATTATTATTATTTTATTAATTTCACATTGAATTAATAGGTTTATCTTAAAAAAAATTACACTAATGTATTTTTAAATAAAAAAATTGCACAAATGTATTTTTAATAGTATGAAAAATCTAGTGTTTGAAAAAAGTTATTTTTTAATATAAGTTTTTTAAATTTTATAAATATCAATCCGATTGTATCAAATAGAATCTATATGTTCTTCATTAGATCAATTTAGATTTCGTCATTAAAGATTTTAATCAATAGAATTCATATATATGGAGTTATGTAATTTTGTTACATTTTCAAAAATAACTCAAAACTCTATTAAAATCTAATTTTTCTATTCACATAACTCTATTCAAGCCCTTATAGTATCTTTTCCTAAACCCTCTACCAAATCACTAAGTAAAGGGAAATCGTGATATAAAACACAGTGGATAATTAAAATTTATTTTCCCTTCCTTTGATAAACACAAATTTTTCATGAATTGGTGATAAGAATGTTATCTCTTGAAGTGCAAATTTTTTGTTGTTCAAACAATTTCGATCACAGACAAAGTAGTGATGTCTCTATTAAGTCAACACGAACAGACCTTCTCAAGTAACCGGTGCTAGCCATATCAATCAGAGTTTCAGAGAGACTTGAGTTTCTTTTTCAGTTAGTGTTTTTGAAAAGTGGTATGATATTCTACACTAAGATCAGTTCTATTTATAGATTCACTATGTACACCTCTTAGGTTTTTAAATAAAATATATGTCATTTGTAACAATTTAGAAACCATATAATTGATTTTATTTAAATCCAAAATATAATATCCCGCTTAATTTCTTAGACTATAGTGTCACTTATGCGTACATGAGAAAGTTATGTGTAAAGAAGTGCATTATGGTCTTTGGCTCAAACTAGCATATAAGCCTTTCCCTATTTTCTCTGCTTCATTTTATTCATTCTTTGCACCCAAGACAGAACGTACTCCCTCCATTCTCATCTCCCTCCCTAGGCCTCTCTCATCTCATCATCCAATCCACCATTCCCAACCCTAACTCAATCAAAATCAACATGCAAGTGATGATTTGTGAACCCCATAGCAATCAGAGGCTTAAGGTAAACTGAACTCTCATCTTCTCCTTCCCTAAACCGAACCCTTCCTCTTCATCCCCATGTCTTGAAGCTTCCAATTTTGAGTAGATATGTTAGTGCATGTGCAAATCATTGAAGCTGTTTTGGTTTAACTGATGATTAGGGGCCAGTAGTGAAAGAAGGATGAGAAACTGAAACTTGGGTACATGGATATTGGAAGCTTGAGATTATAATTTTGGGATTTGGCTTGGAGCTTAAAAGGTAACCCAAAATAAGCTGTTCTAAGAAGTTGAATTTTAAGTTAATGTTGTTTATTGTTTGTAGGGGGTTGGGACACGAATGTGAGGAAATAAAAGTAGAGATACGTTGTAGTATTTGGGTCGTACCTTTTGCTTTGTAACTCATAATTGAATGGTTGTTGGATTTTTGGATTCAACACTCGATTTCCTTCAGTTTGGATATATATTTCGTATGGTACGGATTGGGAACGAATACCAAAAACGTGTTCGAAGTCTGGACATAGATGCTGGAAACTTCTTACTGGTTTTGGCATAGATTTTGCGGAATAAGCTAAAATGTGAGTTTAAGCTGGTTGAATGGTTCCATAACTGAATTTATATGCTTAATAGACAAAGTAAGAGTTTGGGATGAGTTTGGACTGAAATTGGAACTTACAAAAACGATGAGATTAGATAGGAAAATAGTTTTGAATAAAATAGAGTCTAGACTTGATTTGATTAGGATCTAGTCATTAGACTTTTCTAACAATCCCAAGACTAGACTAGTCTACTCACAATAGTTCATTGTAGATACTTGACAAATTATAAATTGCATAAATTATAAAAGCAAGAAAGTAAAGAACAAGAATTGTAAATATGCAGAAAAGTAAAGAACATGAATAGTAAAGGTGCAGGAAAATAAAGAACAAGAATGTAAGTTGAAAAGAATTATAAAAGTGCAGAAATTTTATAAGAAAGTGAACTTAGAACAAGGTAGAGTTTCAATCTCACTAGAGTAACTTTACACTCATTCCAAGATGAGAAACAAGTCTGATTAGAGCCCTATTTATAGCCTAAAGCCACAGACAAAGCATTAAACACATATTACATAACAATAATTGGCCAATTTCAAGAGTTTTCAATCATAAAATCTGACTGCATAACGCGCACGGCCGTGCCATATGGGCGCACGGTCGTGCCATGTTTCAAAACCGCAGAATCTGAAAAACTGAAAAGGCGCACGACTGTGCCATCTGGACGCGGCCTGACTTGGCACGGTCTGCTCAATATGGGGCGCACGACCGTGCCATCTGACATTTGCCTTGAAACTTGTCTTTTCTTGCTTGGTTTTTTATGATTTTGCTCCAAAGTGCTTGTTCTTCATTATTTTTACATAGAAAGAAAAACAAATGCTTTTGAAGTAAAATAGTTCAAGAAAATAAAGAAAAACGATTAAACTTGCAGAAAAAGAAACCCTTCAAAACCTATAAATTACTACTTATCAATTAACAATTAACATTTTAAAATTGTATCTTAAAAAAAGAATTTAAAAATAAAGAGAAGAAGAAAACTCCTACAAGTCAAGAATTAACCCTCGTGTGTGTGTGTGTGTCTATATATATATATATATATATTTATATATATTACACCCACTTTGATCAAAATTTACAAAATTATCCTTGATTTCATAGTGACTTCAAATAGTTAAAAATGGTTTCTTGGTCCAAATAAAAAGTGCACACTTATTAATTTACACCTTAATTTTTTAAAATGGGTCTAAATTAAGAATAATTTTGAAGTCACTATGAAATCAAGGATAATTTTTGCACCAAGAAAAAAGATTTCACTATTTGAAGTCCTTATGAAATTAAGGATAGTTTTGTAAATTTTGATCAAAGTGAGTGTAAATTAAGGTAGATATTTATAATTGTATGGATTTTTCTTCTTTGTTTTTGTTTATGAGCCAACATATGTTGTTTCTGTTTGGGTTATTTAATATTTATAACGTATTTACAATAAAGTGGGTGTAAATTAGCAAACTGGGTGAAAATTAGCAAACATTTTTAATGAAAGTTATAAAACTAACCCTCAAGTTACTGGTTTAAATAATAAGGATGATTGATATTTTCCTCCAAATGAAAAGATGCACACTTTCTATTTTTTGCGAATTTACACTTTAATGTTTTTAGATGAATATAAATTAGCAGCCCCCATATATATATATATATATATATATATATATATATATATATATATATATATAGTCATGTGCCAATCATGTGACATCTCTCTCACTCCTTTTCCACATTCACGCGTGAGTGGTCTCATTCTCCCTTCTGGCGTTCTATTTCAACCCTTACTCACCCTCCACCACTCTTCCGGCGAACCACCATCTCTCCCGACGAACCACCATCTCCTCAAAGCTTTCTCAGTATCAATTTTCAGTGTCACCCTCCACCACTCTTGAACACATGACTAACTTAAGTTGTGTTTTAATCTCATCCCTTACTTTTAATCTAATGGCTGCAATTTATTCTCACTATTCTCACATATAAATATCATTATCATGTGATATGCCCCCTATATATATATATATATATATATATATATATAATTAACGTAATGAAAAAAAATAACCGTATCAACATTAACATAATGTTTCTCTTAAAAAAATTATATGCTAAAATCCGCTAAAAATGTGTACCGCACCCGTTGCAGATTTTATTTGCCTATATCTGTGAAAGCAAATTTTTATGTACTGATATGAGATGTGTCAAAAAGTGTACTGATATGAGAAAGTTAATATGATAAAATTTTGAAAACTCATGACTAATTCAAAATATCAACAATTAATGTAGTGTTTTTATTAAATATTTTGTTATTTTATATGCAAAACACCGTTATATATTTCAACTGCGTCCATTGTGGATTTTGAAGACTCGTGACTATTTTGAAAATATCATCATTAATGTAGTGTTTCTATTAGATATTTTTTTTCATTTTATATGCAAAACAACGTTAAATATTTACATCATACTCATTGCGGATTTTATATACTTATATCTGTAGGATTAATTTTTTATATATCGAAATGAGAATGTTTAGAAAACTCATGACTATTTCAACATATAACATTAATGTAGTGTTATTACTTGTTGCATTGCCTGCGTTAGGAGATATCGTTAAATATTTGCACCGCACGCGTTACAGATTTCATGTGCTTATATCTACATAAGCTATTTTTTGTGTATTAATATGAGAAAATCGATATGATTAAATTTTGAAAACTCGTGACAATTTTCAACATATAAAATTAATGTAGTGTTTCTATCAAATATTTTTTTATTTTATATGCAAAACATCGTTAAATATTTGCACCACACTCGTTACAGATTTCATGTGCTTATATCTACATAAGCTAATTTTTGTGTATTAATATGAGAAAATCGATATGATTAAATTTTGAAAACTCGTGACAATTTCAAAATATCGACTTTAATGTAGTGTTTCTAATTTTTATGTATTAATATGAGAAAGATTGGAAGGGATGGAGATTGTTTCATTTGATCTTTTAATAATGAATTATTTGATGAATAGGGGCATTTTCGCCCTTCCATACCTAATCTTAATGAGTCAACCCCATTGATACACATTCATCACTGCCACATCAGCAAAATCGAGACATGTCATAACTTAAATGACACAGGGATCAAATGTCACATGATTAATAATTACATGGCAAATTTAAAAGGATTAGTAAATACAGGACCAAAATTCAGTGTGACCTATTTGCAGGGACCCAACTTATAAATAAGCCAAAAATATATTCAAATGTGAACTTATGTTGTTAGGCTAGAGTGGGCTGGGGCGAGTCCGCCCAGTTGTTATCTCTCCTATAAATAATCCTGTTTTGTTATCTATCCTATTCTAGGGTTTTTGTTTGTTTGTGTGTTAGAACGATATTCTTCTCTTGAAACAAAAGAAGAAAAAGCAAAGATTTCTTTCAGGGAATTGTGATTGATGGCGGATGAGGATGTTGTTGAACGCATCGAGCTCATCTCCAAAGAAAAAGAGAATTGAAAGCCAACGCAAATTGTCCCTTGGTATTTGAGTTTGATAAGGAGCAATGCTGAAGCAATTGAAAATAAGAAGAAGGAGTTAGAGAATGCTTTCAAATCTGCTGGATTTAGTTGTAATCCTGTTATGGACGCAATCAATGCAAGTCCTGCTGCACTAGCTTCATATACTCGAATGAAGCTTCAGCGCCTTACCATTAATCATCAAATCGACCAAGAAAATGAAGAATTTGGTGGTTTCGACGATGTTTTTCAACAACACTTCAACGAGATGAAGAGGAATAAGAAGCGTCCTCGTCCACAACCACGTCGTCCACAACCACGCTTGACATATCATCATCGCCAACCACGCCAACCACCTTCTCAGGTTGCCACTGAGGTCATTCCAGACTATTCTCCGATGCCACGGCCACCTTCTTGGGGACCACCCAATGTTTGAAGTTAGTTGTTAGGTTAATATTTTTCTCTTTGTTGGGTTTGAACTCAGGTCCTATCCTATTTTTTAACCCTCGAGTTACATCCAAAGATGTGTTACTAGAAAATAATATAATTCCAATTTTCATTAACTGAAATTAGCAAAATATATGCATTTAGTATTAGCTGTACTGCTATTTGTGTGTGTGTGTGTATTCATTTAGTTTTCCATTCCTCATAATTTTTCAAATATTTTATGCAGAACATTGTTGGTGATTTGGAGCCAATGCTTATTACCACTAAATAATTTACCTGCCCATGCATGTTTAAAATTCATTATCTTTCAAATCTACAATTCATCATAATTCAATGTAATGCAAATTGTAAGGTGCTGTTGATCACTTTCCTAGGCAGAGCTTAAATCATTTGTTCAAACTAATGCATTTGCCTCTTTGCTTTGTATCATGTATGTTTCTTTGAGTATAAACTTGACTCTAATAAGGATTAATATCTTATTTTGGTGCTTGAACACCAAAATTCATCTATTGCTACTTCAGTAAGAGGATGCACGGTACATGGTTTAGCAACTTCTATGTGGCACTAGATTTTCCGTGATATTTCGAATCATTTACTCTTTGCTTTAAAAGCCTAGGCAGAAAGAAGTGGACGACTTTCCCAGGAATGAATTGATAAGGATATTCACTCTTTTGAAACCAAGCTTTTGTTGCAAGGCTTCCTTGGCAGATCTTTTTGGCGCCAATAGTAGCATAAAAAAGGAAATATAGACTTAATACACAATCTAACACTAGATCTAAGAATCACTCCAGTCACCAATTTTTCATTTAGTGTTTGCCAGAAGAAAACATGGAACAATCGATCATGTCAGTTTATGCTATAAGAAAGACATGGAATGAGCGTCCCACCATGTCCATTTATTGTATGGTTGTAATGCATTTACTCTTTTATCTGCCGATTTTGTTGACCTGATTTTTAAAACTATGATAGGAAGCACTCAGGGGGTTGGGAATAAATATGGAAATCTAAAACCACAGAATGCAAATAAATAAACTTTAGAGAAGGTTCAAGGCTAATTTATTTGGTAAATAAGGTACATGTCAGTTACATGTGTGTTGGTGACATTTACAAGGTTAGGGAGGCACTTAAACAGAACTTTTATCAAAATCTTAGAACAGATTGATAGTATTGTCAAACACGATTACTCTATGGAAGAGTGAAATACAGCTTAGAAGTTTTGCCCACATCACTAGCATAGATAAAATAGTAAAACTAAAATTGTTTCCTCAGTAGCACAAAATGTTGTAGCCTTTCATAGGATGCACATAAACAATTGTCGATACAGCAATGGTCTTGATATTCAACAACTGAATTAGTCATCTTTGTGCTTCTTTTCACGGTTGAAAAGTGTGATAAAGCTATGAAACACTGAAACCAACCACTGCCAAACAAATACGAACCAATTCCTTTTCTTCGGTACCGGTTGAGGTCTTGGTCCAAATATTCCTTTATAGATCTCTTTCTGCTTTTGATAAATAGCTTTATCATGTTCAGCGAGTAGCTTCAATTCTCTTGCAATTGCTTTATCTTCAGGGGCATGCTTGCGCGCTTTTAGAAAATCTTCCCTGGCAGCATCTGTCTGCCCAAGTGCTGCCCTAGCCTTACCTCTCCTAAATAAAGCCTTCAAATTGCTCTCATCCTCACTTAATACCTGCAAGTTTCACCAACGACTCCTGTTGGATAAGTTTGTTTCAAGATATAGAATCATGTTACAAGGAATGATGTTCTAGAAAATACTATAACAATTTACAAGCATGTTTGGTAGTTACATAATATTATTAGAAATATTTTTATTTAGTTCAAAAACTTCAATATAAAGTAAATAGTAAATAACAGTGGTAGAATGAGGTAAGTGAAAAATAATAGTTGGTTGAGGAGGTAATTTCTACTCCCATGGAAATGGCTCACTCTTTATCATGGGAATGAAAAAGGGAGAACATGAGTGAAGTATATTCCTGGGACCCATGAAACCGCAGAAATTTTAGAAAGAAAAACTTGAATCAAACATGGGAATGTTACAATCCAAAGCTCACTTTGGTGAACATATTTTAGCATATTTAAAACAAACATACTCTTAAGACTTAATGCAGTGCTACAATAACATGCTAAGTTAGAGCTAAAACAGCTTTTTGTTGACAACAGTTATAGATTTCCCTTGACTAAAAATATGGCAAGATATGCTTAGTAGTGAAAGAGTCCACAGCTTCTGTCTAAGAATGCTTACACTGGCTAAGTATGCAAATAAACAAAAGAAAAAAAAAACAGTACAAATTTTCCCTTCATTATGACAAAAAGCGTGAGCAGTCATTGATGTATCAATAAGAGAACACTAGCACCTCAATATTGTACGTTCATGCTTAAAGCAGCATGATTATAATTTTATTATTATAGTAGACTCAAAACCCAAAACTCGGTAAAACAATTTACAGAAAAGATAATGCTATTTTTTATATCTAAAAAGAATAACAATGTTCACTCAAACAGTATGACTTTGAAATAAAATGAAAAATATTTAGAGTCACTCAGCATTTAAGTCCTTGGAGTTCTAAGGGTCGGTAAATTTAGTACATCAAATTTGTGAAATAGTCATTTAGTCCATTGAACTCCAATGGTAGATAATCAAGTACTTTTCTAAAAAAGTATTTAGCACCACAATTTTGAAAGTATTACGCTTATATTAATGCAACAAGAGACTATAGAAGCCAATATGTAGGTCTTTCATCGGTTTTGATGGATGTTTACCAAAGAAATATTTTGATAGAGGGACTAAATTTATTGGTGTTCTTTAATTTAAGGGATTATTTTGCTATTTCACAAATTTGAGGGACTAAATTGCTCAACACTATTTTGAGGACCGAAATGCTTATTTATTCAATATTTTATGTTGAGATGACTTTTAAAGTCATATACTTACAATGCTGCATTGTCCTATAGCTTCTTCATAGCGGTTCAGCTTAATCAGACAGGCTGCCGTGTTAAGATGGCATGGATTCTTTACAGCCAGAGCCATATCCCTATACTTCCCAAACAACTGGAACATGAAGTCATCTCCCATATAAGCTATGGCCTGACATGAACCAAGACAATCAACTTATCAAACAAAAAATAAACAGAGAGAAGAAACAAATTTCATGGTTTAGGAATGAGCAAGAAGTGTGTCAAAGAGAAAAAGAAACACAAGTGTGTAACCATTTCATACTGTTGCATGGCCTCCTCTAGTTTATTTTCCTGAAACAGAACATTTCCATCCATCTTTCTCCGATCCGCTGCCCCAATCCGTTCCTCTACAGTCATATCACTGCGAGCTTTTCCCTGTGAATTTTACTCACTATAAGCATCTAAGTAAATCCACAGCCATGCAACAATTTAATGAAAACTTACATCTTTTGTTTCATCAAAACCAATGAGCTCAACTTCATAAACTAAATCTGCCATTGGTGGAACATTTGGAAAAGAAAAGCTTCCTTCCTTTCCATATCCTAATTCCCAGCTCACACGCAGCAACGCTCGCTCCCCAGCTTTCATGCTTGCCACCCCAATGCCCAAGCCAGTCATTTCTTTCTTCTCTGTTTCAGAACCAAATAACAAGTCTGTTAAAGAAATACACACAGCACAAACACATATATGTTTCTGTTGACCACACTACCCTAAATGTCATAATAGCAGAAAATTAGCAATGCATAAGTAGTAATTGAACAAAATTCGTTACTTCAAATTTGTACAAATCACCCTGTCATTTGCCAGAACTCATTGGCATGGATACAAGACTAATATTTACAGGAGTTGAACACACTATAATTAAGTAACAACCATTTTGTCCTTCAATGCGTCAAGGGATGTCACTGTAGTCCTTGAATGTACCAAAATTACATAAACATCTCTGAATGCATCTTGTCCTCGTGAGTTTGGTCCTCAAATATCTCTTTTGATAGTCAGTTTAGTCCATGAAATTACTAAAAAAATATACATTGAGGGGTGTTTTTGTATTTTCAATGCATATAGTGTCACCGACTTACACATTAAGCCACCAAAATGACAATTTACTCTACTATAATTAGACATCCAGATCTATTACCAGTTTATAAACATGAAAATCAACGATTTAGAGAATAGATGTAGGAATCTCAGTAAAAGAAATCCACAAATCAAATAGATCAATGGACACAAGAAATCCAAAACTTTAAACTTCAAGCATACCTTTTCCGATTACCATCTCAATTGGTCGTTGCTCCTGCCATGTATCTTCAAATTTATGCTCCGTGTTCTCAGACCACGCCCTGTAATGGACTACCACCATAAACCATCCAGGTCATAATTATGAATTAGATCCAACAAGAGAAAATAAAAAGGTTATGCAAGAAACAGCTCATAAGAAGAGTAGAGGAGTAGATATTAATAGGAACTAATTAATGCCTAATACAATTTTGCTTCACCTAGCATGTTCCCAAATTCTGTCTAAACAAAAGAAAATTTCCTCACGGTAAACCAAAACTAGACGTCCCAGCAATTTGCATTTTCATATCAAAACATTGCCATATATGGTAGGGCTCAAATATTTGGGTCATTGAAATTAATGAAATTTCAAAACGATTCTTCTAATTGAAAATCCTTGAACACATTAGTTCCTATAAGAGAATATCAGCAACTAAATTGAACTACCAAACAGGACTGATACACGACTGAATTGCTCGAAGCCGACAGTTTCAAAAACTAAATTGGTGATTCACTCAGCTTAAATTGCTATACATAGCCAGATACGACGAAAGCCGTTCCAAATTTCAATAAGCAGTAACAACAAAAACGATACCTTATACATATATATCCCTTCAATTCCCACAAACAAGTTCAAATTATTTTAGATATACACAATTGCATATCCACATTCAACAACTCTAGACCTTTTTTCTACTAGCATGAAACATGTATCATGATAATAAACTACATATCTTTTTCACAATAATTACAAGCATGATGGCATATTCAGATCATGATTAACTAAACCACTTACAGAAGCATGTTGAATACTTGGAAGGTTTCTGACCATGACCTTCCTTAATAATTTGTTTAGTAACCTTCTCATGAAGAACTTCAACTTCAGAATCAACTTTTGGAGGACTACTCAATAATTCTTCAGGTGTTTCCCCTTTTGCATATTCAGAACTTTCATCAATCACTTCATCTACATTATTTTCTTGACCTACAAAAAAAAAAGTTTCCTCAATCATACATGAAATTGAAACACAATACCTCTTTGTAGCACCGACACTTCTGATCAAAGATGTGTCTGGTGTCCGCACTGACACATGTGATTATATTCAATTAATTCATTTTGAGTGTCGTATCCGGTGTCTGTATGAGTGAATAAATGGAAATTAATTACCTGGTTTTGATTGTAGTTGAGACTCTTGAACTTCCTCCATGTTGCTTAAAAAAAAAAACTATTGCATATATAAAATTAATGAGAAAATGAAAAGTGGTTAGATTCTGGTGAAGCAAAAATCTAAGGGAGAGAGAAATTGAGGAGTAGAAGAAGACACTTACGTTGACCAGATCGGTTTTTGTTCTGTGTGGTGTGTGGGACTCGACAGTAGTATCAATGGAAGAAGATTGAGGGTAAAAGAGTCAATTATTTATTAGGCTGTGTTGTTTCTTTAGTTCTTCCGTAAATCATCTCCATTTTTTTTTACAATAATTAGTTATTACTTTTTTTTTTAAACCGAATGTAAATCGATTAATGATATTAAAATTTATTATAATTTTACTCATTCAATATTTGAAATGTTATATATAATACATTTAACGATGCCAACAAGTAATAATATAGTCAATTTGATGTTTACATATGAAATTAAAAACAAAAAAAAATGTGCATTGCACGGGTTGAGGTGTGTTGGAACAAAATGTAATAATACTAGTGTGAGACAATATTTGATTCATAACTACATTAATAAGGTTTGACTTTAGTAATATTTTATTTTAAAACATAAGTTAATTTGATTTTGCAAAATGTGTCATCTTAGTGATAAGAGTTTGACATTGTAATTATAAGGGACATGGTTAAAATCTCACTTGAGACAGTTCTAAATATAGCCATTAGCTCTAGGGGTGTTCGCGGTGCGGTTTGGTTCGGTTTTGAGACTAAAAGTCATCCGAACCGCAAGATAAAAAGCATGCGGTTTGGTTTGGTTCGGTTGACTTTAAAAATAAAATCCGAACCAAACCAAACCAAACTAATGCGGTTTGGTTTGGATCGGTTGATGTGGTTTTTTCGAGACAATACAATTTTTTTTCAACATTAAAATCAAGTTAAAAATATATTTTCAACAATGTTTTAAATTTCATCCAACATTGCAATTTCATTTTCAATTAAAAAATTTCCCAACTACATAGACCAAATTTAAAACGTGAACAAAAAGTAATCATATCTTGTAAGAAATACAAAAGACTACGATTTTAACATTCACTGAAAGTTCAAGTAGCATATGAATACACTTTTGAAATAAAATGCAAAGATGAAACTTATCATGAGAAAAAATATGTCATTTTATAAAAGTTTTCATTGAGTTTTTATAAGTATTGGTCTAGGTGACATATGTTTAATTAGTGTTTTTCTTATGTTGCGGTTTGGTTTGGTTTGGTTCGGTCGGTAAAATAAAAACCGCAAACCAAACCAAACCATGCGGTTTGGTAGAAAAATGATCCGAATACATCCGAACCAAATGCGGTTTTTTGCGGTTTCGGTTTGGGTTGGTTCGGTTTGCGGTTTTTCTATTGGATTGGTTCGGTTTTGAACACTCCTAATTAGCTCCACCCTATTAAAAATAGTTTCCATTTCCCCCTTTTTTAAACAAAATAAACTATTTTCATTAAAATATAAAAATTAACCACATTTTAATTTGACGCTGCTTGAATCCCAGACATACCTATCCGTGTGATCAGCAGGTGCATGCAACTCGACAGCTGATAGGTAGTAAAACCCACGAACTCATCACTTAGATAGAAAACGCTAAAAGCTGAATAAGACTTGACTGTTAAGTAATTCCAACAAATAAATAGAGGGGATTTGAAGAATTCTAACCGCCGCTAACATTCTGCAATCAAAACAGGTAAATTTTGCTCGGTTGCAAACAGATTAAATTGCAAAACTCTAAACCCTTATCTTTTATTTATTTTATTGTTCCCAAATAAGTAACGCGAATTGCCTAGTTGGAACGACAATCTCTGTTATACGATAACTCTACTTAATACTTTGTTACTTGGTAAACGATTGAGTACACTTGCCTAAATCCGACCATCAGTGCACTTGCAAAATTTGTCATCAACGGAGAACCCACCTCTATTAGAAGATCATTGTGATCAAAACGATGGAAGGAATGATGATGATGATGCACTTTGATGATGACTTCCTTAGCTCCTCCTCCTCCTCCTCCACCTCCTCCTCCTTCTTCTTCTTCTTCTTCTTCTTCTTCCTCCTCCTCTTCCTTACTCTGATTTCCTTATTCTCTTCTGATCTCTTGATTTCTCTTCCTCTTCTCTTGAACCCTTCCAAGGTTTTTATTGTCTTTTCTTTATTTCCTGTGATATTTTTGTTATTCTCTCTCTCTCTCTCTCTCTCTCTCTCTCTCTCTCACTCTATCTCCCTCTCTTTCTTATTTATTTCATATAAGCTTCCCATTAAATAGTGAGGTATGTGTGACTGAAAGTGTGAAGTTTCCAATCTTTCATCAAGGGTTATTTCTAATAATCAGCCATTCTTGATACTAAATAAATCATTGTGACACTCCTTCTAAGTTATTAACTTAATTTTTACTCCTAATTATAATTATAAATATAGGGGGAAAATGGGATGTTACAATCGTGATCAACAACCTCATAAGTATTATCGGTACCTTCTTGCAATGCTTGCTTTTAATCCACATATTTAAGATTATGGTTATTCCTTCTGTGAATAACTGGACCACCCACCATCCTTGCTATGATTTTTGTCTACTAAAATCTGGAAGGTTCTCATGTTCACTTCTAGCAAAGAATGCAAAACCCATCCTCTCAATAAAAATTTGAGTTCTTGTTAATTTAGATCAATATCCACAAAAACTCTAGTATAGTATCCAAATGATTATTCAAATATAGAGTTTGTGTTTTCTGATCATTAGCGTTTGAATCACGGCTAGTTCCACGCAAAAATCTTTAAATAACTAGGGTTAAATCTCCAAGAAGTTACGAAACAAACACTCCTAACATCATTAACTGAATAGAAAGTGAACTCATGAAAACATATTTCGAGGGAGATCATGCCCCATTGACCCATGAATTTTCATGAAGTAAATAATTTTGCTTTCAATTCTTCGAGATTCAATGGTGGATGAACTTTATGTAAAACAACACATCCATCGAGGTTGTTTTTAGAGGTTTCCAATCCTGCAATAGTGCAATGTATTATTGTTCTTCAGATATTTCATTGGCGAGCTCATCTCCTTTGACACACGTTTTGGGAAGTCGACTAAGAGGAATGGAACAAGCATTGTTCAAAGCATGTGAAAGTTTTTGTTGGAACACCGGTGAATATGAGTGAAAGTTGGAAAGAATAAACACATGTCCCTTGGGAAAGAACTAGTGTTGGTATGAATTGAAAAATGTTCCACATTGATAAGACATACCCACTAGTAGTGTTTATATAAGTGGGGGGTGACCTCCAAGGGTGTGCCCTTGGGGTACCCACTTTTGCGAACGGGTGAGCACTTACGAATATATATATATATATATATATATATATATATATATATATATATATATATATATATATATATATATATATCACATCCGCGACGACGACGCCGCCGGGCGGGGCTGGGCTTGGGTCCGGGTAAAAAAAAAGAATATATTTTTTGTCACCTGAAATTGTTAAATTAATTTTTTATTAATTTAATAATTATTTGAAAGCGCTCTATGGATAATGATAAGCTTCATTCCGATCCGATCCAACAGAATATCCGGAAGTCCTTTCGGATATATCCATTTGTTGATCCAATCCGTGTGCTTAAAGATTAAGTCAATCCGCTTAACTTAATCCCAAAAATCACGTCGGATTTGTTACGAACTCTCCCTATAAAAGGAGAGTTCGGCCTCACTTATTCCTCACCCCGAAAATCACAGTTGATGCTTCCTGTGCTTTTCTTCTCTTCTCCCTCCTTCGACTTGTGTTGACGAGTCCTTCTTCTTTTTCTACTCCTTTCTGTCCCTTCGGTTTCGAGTGGTCTTCATACCATACAGAGTGTTTTAATACCATATTGAGGGTGTAAATTCTCGAACGATTACTTACGGTGTAGTACGTAATCGAACAGGTGAACTGGGTTGTTTTATCCTAGAGGCGGCGCGGTTGTTAGTCTACCTTGCACAAACTCGGGTAGTGCCGCGAAACGTCTTAAAGAGAGTGACATGGTCGTGACTCAACCCGGTAATATCTTCGGTGGTCAATTCTGATTTTTTAAGGATACTCTTTCTAAACTCGAAAACAACAGTTTTTTGTTGCTTTGGTATGGATTGAAATGAGTGAGTAACTGGTGAGGAAACGTGAGGAATCTTCAATCAACGTGTCTTCATGACATGAACAACATTAAAGAAAAAATCACAGAGGCATGCAAACCCTAGGAGGCGGCCAAACCCTTAATATGATATATGATGTTCGATATCCAGTAATAAGTAGAATAATAATACTGAAAGTTTGTAAATAAAAAAAAGGAATAATATTGAAAATGACGTCTAAAAAATAACATTATACTCCCTTCATCCCTATATAATAATATAATCATCCATTTGACTAAAAATTTCTCTCTAAATATAAGCCCCCATTTAAATTACAAGATGCATTTGTTATTTTTTTCCTAAACATATCCTTAATTAATACTATTAACTTGTCTTGAAATATTAAAAGTCAAATTTAATACACATACAAACAAAAGACAATTTGATAATATTAACACACAAGATAGACACATTAATCGCACGGAAAACTTTTCTTAAGAAACTTGAAAAATGCAAATTAAAGGTGTCTTATATATAGAGACAGAGAGTATTTAATAATTCAAAATAAAGAACTATTTATTGAAAAGAGTTCAATATTTCAATCTTAATTACATTTAATGCACAATTTTTCAGAAAACTTTACTACCTTGAGTATTAAATAATTTCCCTAGAGAAATTCCTTTTTTTTTGTTACATTCCCTAGAGAAACTCATCAACATGTCGTTTATAATGGAAATTAACTCTCTCAAATTCATTTAATCTAATAAATTTCTCATGTGTTTATCTCTCTTGATGATAGTGCAAGATCACACTTACCTCTCTCAAGTGTAAACTACATATCAGAGGATCCATTACCCCTCTATAATATAATATTATAAAATTCACAATACCATTATGAAAAGAAAAAATCATGTTGGTATTATTGTCTTAATATTGTCTCATTGTATAGTTTTTTTCATCAAAAACATTAGCTATAGTCCAAATAATAGTTTTTTTTTACCGACAAAAAATAATTAGGTTTTTTAATATTAGTTCACACAAACTATTCATGAATTTATGTATTTTACTGTGTTTTAAATCTTTGATAGTTTTATAATGAATGTTGACCTTTATTTTCCAATTGCGACACTCTTAAATCAATGAAAAATTAATGAAAATTTATAAAGCAAAATATTTTGATATAAAAAGACATAAACTTTGATATGAAAATACATAAATTAAACAAAAAAAAGATATAGCACAAAGAGTTCCGTAGATACACTTTTGATGGCAAAATGTTTCATGAATATTTGATATACTGATACGCTGATTCGAACTTATAATTTTCTCACTTTTCAACCCTTAGAGTGTTTAACTTTTGTCATTAGACTGTTTAGAATAAAAATATGAAATGAAGAGAGCACATACTACCTAAAGATAAAGATAAAGGACCACAGTCAAATTTAAGAAGTAAATGAAGAGAGTATATACTACCAAAAGATAAATATATAATATCAATCTTATTTTACTTTTGTATTTCAATAAATTAATTTCAATTATATTTTGGTGGGGAAGATAGTATAACTACAATATCTTTAATATAATATATGCATCGTTTGTGACATGTTACAATTCTATAAAATTGTCCGTCACCCCCCCCCCCCCCCCCCCCCCCCCCCCCCACACACACACACACACACACATTTGATTGTTTGTGTTTTTTCTAACCAAGTTTAAAAATTATAGTCTAAAACTAATCCTATATAATAACTTTTGTATTCTGAATATATTGATGGATTACTTTTGTGTAAAACTAACCTTATTTTGCTTACAATGTAAATGTGTATCCTTACAAGCAAATTTCTGTGGGAACTGCCCATTTCAGGATCCATAGGTTGGTAGAAAAAAGTATACAACTCATTTGTGGGGAAAAGAATAATCAAATAAAGCTACTCCACAACCTAACTATTTTTTAGAGAAATGTTAATCATTTTATAACAGTCTCTTTAACATTTAATCTTTAATTGGATGAAATTTATGTGGATCTCGCTACTTTATGTGAAATCTATTATAAAGTTTGAGATCCACCTGAATTTCATCCAATAAAAAAGTGAATTTTAAATAAAATATTTCGTTACTTTATGTGAAATCCATTTATAAAGTTTGAGATCCACGTAAATTTCATCCAATAAAAAAGTAAATTTTAAATAAAATATTATAAAGAAAATGTCTATAGCATTCATCATTTTCTTATTAATAATACGATTATACCAAAGATTAGTCAAATACCAAAAAAGAGGGCATTAGTCAAATATGTAGTTTTGCCTGTTTGCCCATTCATTTAATACAACTTTCTTTGTCTGGATTTTGGTCAACAATCTATTTATTGCATATGACTGGATTTTTTTTAAAAACGGGCAGTCCTTTTTTAAACACCACCATGAGTTCATGACAAGTCCTTCAAAAAATATTGTGGCATTATTTAAATATTATTTATAGATCTATTTTTTTAATCAGAAAATAAGATTTATACTAAATCTAATTGACACAAAAACAATAAAACCCATAAATTTAAAACTCTAAATTATTTGACTTATAACTTTAATTATTGAATCAAAGTAGACAACAAACTTAGCTTTCGGGTGTACGCTCTTAATTCGATCTATAACTGTAATTGTTAAATCAAAGTAGATAACAAATTTAACTTCTAACAATTGCGCGCGAACACACTCTCAATTTGAATTTTAACTTTTAATTGTTAGTAAATCAAACTAGACAATACATTTAGCTTCCAACAATTGCGCGCGCACTCCCAATTAGATTTATAACTTCATGTAATTGCATGCGCACACATTCTCAATTTGGTTTATAAATTTATCTGTTAAATCAAAGTAGACAACACATTTAACTTCTAGCAACAGCACACGCACAGAGTCTCAATTTTATTTATAAATTTTAGTATTAAATCAAAGTCGACAACATATTTAACTTCCCACAAATGCGTTCACCTTCACACACAACTATATCCATGATGGATTAAACAACCTAAGTATCATTATATAAAAAGAGAGCATAAGTATCATATAGTCTTGCTAATAGTACAAAAAGAAATTTGCTGCATTATTAAGCAATGAAAACATGAAACTATATAGAACAAATTATAATATGTAAATATATTATAAACTGAATTGACAAAAGATAATTCATATATTTTATTTAAAATTAAGAACCAACAACAATTATAAATGCTTGGAGTTCAAACCAATATCTTATTCTTAATAATATAAATTTAATCATTATATTAGTACCATCATTATTAATAATAATTTTTCATTCCCCAATTTTTCGATCCTCATTCATCTGGCATAGAAGGGAACATTAGGAGGCTGGCTCAAGGCAATCGGCTGCACATGTGGAGGTGGTTCATTTTGTGGCTGAGGCTGTTTATTTGGTGGTTGAGGCTTTGCACTCGACTCTAATATTAAATTTGGATGATGTTGTTCGATAACATGCACTGCTAAAACTTGTGGAGATGGAAACTTTCCATCACAGTCACTGCATAAGAATTCTAGCTTGGTCATGATAAAAGAAACAGAAAATTATAAAGAAAACGAAATTGTGTTTTGAACTAGTGATTGATGTAGAATGAATGGTGTATAAGACAAAATATATAGATGGATAACAATGTATATATAGGCACTAGACCCTATTTAATTTGAGTACCGTTTTTTGTTTTATATAATTTTAATAAAAAAATATATTTTATACTTAAGGGAAAATACGATGATATTTTGAAAGGATATACTTTAGGAAAAAATATAATTTTTATTAAAGCACCAAAAATGGAAAATAATTGTTTTTTGAAGAAGGCACAATGAAATTATATTACCACAGAACCAATAGCCTCCCATCATAAGGTGTGTCAGGAAGAATTGGCAAAAGTTAAACGATTACAATGTCAAAGAAAGAAATGAGGAGAAAATGCAAACAACAAAATAAGTAATTGCACCCAAACAAATTAGAGGGTTAAGCCACCAAGAATTATAATCGAAAGCAAAAGTAGCGTTTTTTGCTTTCAACCATTAGAACGTTTGATGATTAATTTTTTCAAGTAGGCGATTCAAGGAGTGCTCCCCGTGCTTGAAAATTCAACCTTTTCTTTCGTTTCAAATTACTCAAACACATGAAGCCATAAAAGATGCATTGATGATTCTTCGTAAATCCTCCTAAATGACCATATTAAAGCAAATGATCCCAAAGTGTGAGTCGGATTCACCGTGATGAAGTCTAACCATTCCGAAACCAGAGACCAAATTGTTCCAAAAGAAGGACATCGCAGAAACAAATGGTCAACATCATCATTCGTACCACAACCTCCCACACAAAGTTGTTGATGATTCTGAAGCAAATTCGACCTATGAAGGTTATCTGTTGTAGGAGTGCGATTATGAAGAAGTATCTAAGCAAAGAGACTTATTTTTAAAAGGCACCGGCTTGTGCCAAATGATATCAGTTTATTCAATAATTGTAACATTTCCAAAACCGTCAAATAGTGATAAGCGCTTCTGACTGTAAGTTTTTGAGATGTGTATTAATGTCATTGCCACCTGTCTTCCACTCCATCTTGCAATACAATGTTATTTAACAAAGCACTGCACTCTCCTACATGCTCTACCTCTCACGCCAATAAATGTCTATGCCATTTCCAAGCTAAATACTCCCTCCATAACAAAATATAAGCAAAATTCAACCATTTCAGTTGTAACTAATTATAAGCAAAATTAACTTTTTTTGTCATATTTAAGGATAATATACCTGAAATACCCTTACTTTAATTTTTTAAATGCACACACGTTTAACAACAACACCTTGAAAATATACTACTGTACACCACAATTAATGAGGGCAAAATATGTTATTTAACTTAAATTAAATAACACAAACCACATTTCTTAAAAAATGTGAATTGGTCAAATTTGCTTATAAAAAGTTATGGAGGGAGTATTATTTCTTTCTTTTTTAAAGTTTTTCATAGGTTCCCTCTACTACAAGACATCATATTCTAGACACTGTCAGATAAATATGGACATGTTTCCCAATAAAATTTGAATTTTGGTTCTCTATGTTGCGATAATCTAGCATCTTCCTGTAAACCCAATTCTCATCGGTGTTTTCAATATTTCAATTGCATTGATTATTTAATTACAAAATTATCCCTAATTATTTTATTTCTTCTTTTATTACCAGCAATGAATAGTATATGATGGAATGATGAATTAATTCTTGATTTTTTTTAACAACACCCCTTGAGTATTCCGTTACATTTCGAAACGACTAAAAAAATCTTATTATAAAATTATATATTGCAAACAAGTTCATTGTGCCTGCTTCAAAAGAATTTAGTTTATATTTATAATAAAAAAAAAAGTAAGAAACTGCCACATTAAAGTGTTTCTCAAATCTTCTGATTATATAAACTACATAAAGTACCTACATCTGATTTGATCCAATTTCTTTTTTTCATTCATGAAACCTATCTTGTAGTTGGAATTTTTAATGGCAAATACACTAAACTGAGTTAACCTACGATTTCTAGAAAACAAAACGAAAATGCATAATTCGTTCTTAAAATAAATTCACTTACCTATTGCAATGGAGGGTATTAATGGAATAACTCGTGATTCAATATTTTAATTTTTTTTCTCAAGCTTAGTCGCATATCCATGGATGTTTGAGAGAGGTGAAGATTTAGAATGATAGGGAAAAAATGGTATTTGAATTTTTTTTTTGAACAAGGACAAATTTTATATTATGATTAAATTTGAGTCAGATTTAGGTGTAATTGGATATTTTTGGGATGTTACGAGAAGAAAAAAAAACTTAGTTATCTTCGATAAACATTTTTTTAGCGAACCAGAAAGGATAACTTTAAAAAAACAAAATAAAGTATTAACAAATTTAATATCACTAACAACTTCCTTATTTTGTATAAAAGAAAAAAAAAACTTCCTTATTCTACTATTATCAATTTTTTTCCTAATCAACTTATTGTTTATGAATCTTAATCTAGTAAAGAATCACCGACGTGATTGGTTAATACTCATACTTTATGTACTTGAGTAGTAAAAAGTAAAGAACAATAATAATAATTTGTGAGGGTTAGACCAAAAAGGGTTTGATTCCATCAAGTAGGTTTTACATCGGATAGGGGGTGGATGACTGTAACATCCCGCTTCTGACTCAGATATTAATCAGTGTTGTGACGATGTACCAGCGATATTTTAAGTGAAGGGCAATTTGGTAAATGCCGCCCAAGGGCTTATAAAAGGGCCAAAATCCATTCCATCTTCATTTTTCCTTCTCATTTCTCTCTCTAGAATTTTTTTCCTCTCCCTTCTCTCTACACTCTCACGATTTCTCATCCTCCTCCACCCCAATCTTCACTTAATCATCATTCCAATGGCCTAGTTCTTGAGCATGCACAATTTTAGGAAGTTTGAGTCAAGAGAAGCTAAGTGAGACAAGAAAGGAAGGAAGAGATCAAGCTAGGGTTTGAGTAGAAGCTTGGCAAAGATCGAAATCAAGTTGTTCAGGTGAGTTCCTTTAGTTTAGAACCCACCTTGGGTTAGTTTTGGGTGAGAATCCATTTTTGGCAAAAGTTTGATTTTGTGCCCTAATTCTTAATGCTTGTCAATTCCTTGTTTATCCATGAATTAAATCATCAATTTGCAGTTGAAAATCATTCCTAAAGCTGTTGGGAAGCTTGGGTAAGTTTGGATAGGTCAAAATGGTGAAAAATCATGTTTTTGAGCAATTGTTGTACTGTCATGCTCGCTACAACGAGCACCACATTTTTCTTCTGAACCAGCTCGCCCCAGTGAGGGCCTGCTCGCCCCAGCGAGGCTTGGTAGAACCAACTTGGTCTGCTGAGCTGCATTAGGTGAGTTGGTGCGCTTAGGCGAGGCGTTTTGCAACCGTTTTAAATGAAAACCCTAATTTCTAAGAAAACACCATTTTGACATATCTGAAAGGTCTGCAACATATAAAGTATAAGTGAACAAGGATTCGACAATGCATTAGAGGTATGAGAGAAAAGGTTAGGTGAGCAGGGGAGTTGCACAAGTGAGATAATAAACCCTTAAGTACGACATATGATAACAATATGTCTAGAACCTATAATAGGTTAGCCAGAATGAGAATGTATTCAGATAGCGTACGACGGTACAAGGAATGTTTTCAACATTTAAGACTAGAAAGTTCAGATAAGACTAAGTTAAGTCACACCTCTTATTGACCCACTAGTTGGTACTTTGAGGATCACATTCAATTTAAGAAATTAATTAAAGTTAAGAAATTAATTAAAAGTTAAATTATGTCTCCAGTGTTCTCGCTAGTTAGAGCACGGGGGTTCCGGACACAGCTGGAACGGTGTAGTCACCATCCGCGAGGATAGCCGCACAAAAGCAAGTTAATTAAAAGGTTAAATATGTCTCATGTTTTCTCGCTAGTTAGAACACAGGGGGTTCCGGATACAGCTGGAACGGTGTAGTTACCATCCGCGAGGATAGCCGCACATAAGAGATTAATTAAAATGTTAAGTCGTGTCTTTTGTTGTTCACGCTAGTGGGACACGAAAGGTTCATGCATAAATTAAGGCTAATAATGTAAGTATGATAAGTCATGTCTTCTGCTGTTCACGCTAGTGGGACACATGAGGTTCACGCTAGTGGGACGAGTTATTCCGCAAGGATGGCCGCACGACGACAAGAGGAGTCCGGTGACTAGCCTCAGATAAGAGTTTTCACCGGTAGCAGGGAGATGTATTCAGAGGTTACTCCACTCGGATGCACTCCGTAAAATGAACTCAGATAATAATTGTTTGTTACACGCTAACATACTAACTTAATAATATCAGAAAAATACTTTAATATGACAAGGCAAATATCAGTTATTAGATGGTGATCCTAGTTTCCCCTTGATCACTAAGTTAGCAGATTGTAGTCTAGTTTTCACGACTACACAGTATAGCAGGCACAGACATGTATAAACCTGAAATGGGTTGAGATTGGAATATGACTATCGTAAGTTTCCCCGAGGTTGCCATACAACCTAGGATAGGTGGAGCTCACTGAGACATTATGTCTCATTCCAATCCATTTGATTCAGTTTCAGGTAAGCAAGAGGTTCATGATGAAGTTTATCAAGGAGAAGCTGAATGGAGTACAATTGCTCGTCATGTACTAGTTCAGGATTTCATCAGTATTTTGTAAATATGTACACATTAGTGGTGCTTTATCAATTGTATAAAACGAGTATATTTGTATTCATTCTGTAGTATCCTACTAGTATTTGAAAAATTTAATGTATCCAGTATCAAGTTTTAATACGCATGCTAAATATTCTAGATAAAATTTAGTATGGGTGTTACAATGACTCATGATGGACGATAACTCATGAGAACACTCACACTCAGGGAAATCCGAAGTAAAATTTGACAAGATAATATATTGTGTCATCCACCTAGATCTGTGACTAAATGTGCATGTTGACTTTAAACTTTTACAAGGAAATTCTCAGGCGCTTAGTTATTTTATACTTGAAGCTTTTGCAGGGAAATTCTTTGGCACCTGCTCATTATATGTGTTGAGGCGATAATTTAGTTATGTCATTATACTAAGGAGTTATGTTATGATTTATCAAGATTTCTATCTGATCACATTCTTTCACAACTATGTTAGCGGTTGTATTTTTGCACTTGATATATTATGTTTTATCCTGAATTTGATAACTCAATGAGATCATAGTATCTCATAGGGTGTTCGCGGATTGGATTGTTTCGGTTTTGGGAGAAAAAACCATCTGATTCAATCTCTTGAGTTTTGTTATTTGTTCATCTAATTGATTTGGGTTTAAAATCAAATCAAATCCAATCCGATCCAAAATTTTTTAGTTTGGATTGGATTGATTTTTGGTTTTCATTGTTGTATATTTTTTTTATTTTCTTTTAAGAAAATGTATTTTTTTATGACATTTCATAAAAAGGTAAGGTTGCGAAAAAGATGAATAAGTAAAAAATAAAAGCAACATAATGCAAATAAAATAGTAGGTTAAAGAAAATAGTTGCAGAATCGTAAATTAATAATATTTCATAAAAGAAAGAAAAAAAAGTCAACACTATTAAAGAGCAAGTTTAGAAAATAGTTACAAAATTGTAAATTAAGGAAACATTTATAAAAAAATTCATATAATAATATATATACAAGTATAAATATTTCGTGCATTGGATCTGTTTGTACTATGGGAACCGAAAACCAATCCAATCCATTTAAAATTGCGGTTTTTTGTTTTGTTTTTGATTTTGTTCGGTTTTTTGTTTTTCGGTTCGGTTACTGCGATTTGCATTGGATTGGATCACAGTGTCAAGAGTTTAGGTATAGGATTCTAAAAGTGTACATTGTATAATTTCAAATGTTTTGTAAATCCTATTTTTTTGGGAGATCGTGTTTCTGGTTGGATACAGTGTTCAGGTTCTCAAACGTGATCCTCTGTTTGAACGTGTTTCCAGTTTCGTCGGCGTTTAGGAAGGCGGCGGTGATGCCGCTACACTTCCTGTTCTTGAGCCGTGCTTCAGATATGCCACTCTCATGGTGGTGGATGTTGGTTTGTTGATAAGGTTCAGCTTCTTCCTTTTAACGGAGGTGTTGTTCCTGAGTTCGAGATTCAAAACAGATCTATTCTTTCAGCGGTTCTCTTCACAGCTCGCTTTGCTGGTTGGGTGCTGGTTCTGCGTGTCGGCAGCTCCATACGACAGAGGATTCAGATTGATTGGCTAGAAATGGTTGTGTCAACTTGCTGTAACGAGTTACAGTGAGTGGTTGGTTTGTGGATCCGCTATCGTGCTGGCGGTCGGATTCACTGCCATTTGTGAAAGGTTCGAGTTTTTTCTACAACACGTTCCATCTGTTCGCGTCCGTGTGGGTTAAAACACCGTGTTCAGCGGTGTATTGGTTTCTTAAAACTCAGTTTTAATTCGATAGCTTTGCTGTTGGTTTTGATCATTGGGTTTTTTGGCTCGAAAGGGCGGTTACGCCTGCTGTGTTTTACAAGGGCTGATGGTATGTGAACCGCTATCCGTGTTGGCGGTCGGTTCATTCACTATCAACAAAAGATGTGTTTGAATTTATTTAGGCATGTCTCTGGTTCGATATGATGCGTACGGCCTTTTACACGTCATTTTTTTGCAATCTGGTTTCGTGCCTCGCGTTGGGTATGCTGGGTTGTGCTGATGTGTAAATGTCTGTTAGGCATGTGTATTTCTTTATACCACTTTTGTTATATATGTTGTAATACCCTTTTTGGGCTGACTATGTGGTTGCTGGGTCAGGTTTTATGTCCCCTCAGCTCTTTATTTTATATATTTCTCTTTGCTTAAAAAAAAAAAATCCTATTTTTTTTATTTCAATCGAATTGTAAATAATTTTCTTTTAGTTTCAATATTTTTTATTCATTTAAATTGGTTTTGCCGCTATTTAAAACTATTTGGCGTGTAAAATCTTGGTTAAATTTTATGGAAGTTACAAAGATCATATAGCTCAATCAATTTTATCAGATACATGTAATAATATTTATCATTTAATTAGAATAATCTATCTATTAAAATCACATTTTTTACAAAACGTGTTCAAAAATAGTTAAAAGGCAATGTTATTTTGTTGTTAAAAAAATGCAATTTTATTCTAATTTTGTATCTTATTATTTAATTTAAAATGTTATTTTAACAAGGAGATAGTATCATTACCAAAATTTTAGAAATATTAATACTATGATGTAATATTTGTCCAATTAGTGAATATACACTTCAAAACTACA